>JAQGAP010000788.1:0-26851 GCA_034697805.1 Orchesella bifasciata
ATATCCTAACATGTCGTATTGTATCTTCAGCGATGCGGAAAAAAATTGACAGATTATTTTACAACCAATTCTGTGTGGCTCTAACTCAAAACCAACTAAACGACCTTAACCAAAAGCCCAAACTAAATCCATGTTTCTGCAAGATGCGACTACTCAACACACCTTTCTTCAGTTCAACGAAACTGTATAAACTACTCAAAGAATACTTTGTATGCGTCACAGATCTTGAGCTTTCAGGTGCCGTAAGTCCGGGATATTTTCATCAAATATTAAAGATGACACCGTGTCTCCGGATACTTCGACTAAACAGTACCGCACTTGGAGGTACGTATGATAATGATACTCACCAAAATTCACATGTTTTTGAAAATTCCTATCTAACAGTTAATGCTTTCACCACGTGTATTTAGGTACCAAAAACTTATTTAGGGGGATGGTAAATTCGTGTCGTCCACAAATGGGAAGCTACTACTCACTACTTCATAGAATGTCAGCATTTCTTAAGAACGCGTTTCTCCAAGATGAATTCAAAAGCAGTGGGGACACCTTGTATGAGCTTCACATAAAAATTGATTATGTTATGCCATCTAAGACCTTTTCTCCACTGGACCTTCTACAAAACTTGCAAGCCTTACATGAACTTCCGGTGAAAAACCTATCTGTTTTCACTTGTACCGTCGAAGAATCAGATCAAAAAGAAATGTTTTATTTTACACTAAGCTCTTTGTTAAAAATGATACCATATACGGCATTCAATTCATTAAAGTTTGTTTCGATTATTGCTCCGAAATGCCGTCCAGAGAACAAGAATTTTAACTCGTCTCCAGTTTATGAAAACACAGCGAATTACATTCTACTTTCTTTCCTACAACTTTCTCAACTTTTCCTGCAAATAAGCTCGGGATATCATCATCAAGTACCAAGAGAGCTGGAGCATATGCTGCGGGTGCAAAAGAGCATGGAAAAGCTTACAATTGGAGGAATTAAAGACGTGACCTTGCCGAATATAATTGATGAGATGATTTACAAAAACAAAACATCTCTGAAAACATTGGACCTACTTTAGACGGATTACTTTTATAGACCCAATTTTTTCAATAGTAAGTAGTTAGAGGTTAGAATCAATAAAGATTAGTTGTCAAAAAATAATTTACTTAGAAGCACAAAATACAATACAAAGTCATTCATACTTATGCTTAAATGCTAATATTTTTTACGTTTACTTACATTCAATGTTGGATCACTGACTCTCTTTCTCACAACACGGAGCACGCTTGCATTTCCGCTATCATTCTTGTCCACATCCATATCGTCCGTACCTTCCGAGCTTCCAAGCACCACTTCCACAGTTACACCTCCAGTTGGAGACTCTACAACTTTCTTTTCTTTCACCAGTGGTGAATTTAAAAGCAAGGTAGTACTGGCTTTGCTCTTATCGTGATTGTTACTAGAGCCATCCACTTTATTTTCAAGATTCTGGGCCGAACTTTTTGCCATCGATATAATCCTAGCTTTCAAGCTAGCAGCTAAGCCTTCATTCAAATTATCTTCACCGTGTGTCATGTGTCCACTTTGACTTCCAGAAGAGTTTCTCGGTGGATTTACAAGAACCGTAGCTCTGGATCCACCGTAAGAGGACAATGCTTCTGGAATGTTTTCATTAGAATTTGGTCTAGAGATAGGAGAGTAAGGACCGATAGCACGAACAGGAGGAGATGCTGTACACATGGCAGCTTTATAGGCAGATGATCTGTGAGTGATACCTAGTGAAGATTCTATTTCGCTAGTCATCATGTCGGAAATCGTCCTTGGGTTTCCTCCTGAATTTCCTTTCTCTGAATGACTAAAATTCAAGTTTCTTACAGCACGACTTTCAAGAGTGGATGAAGTGACTGTTAAATGATTTTTCAGGGCCATTTTGCCTGGAGAAGGAGCAGGATGACGAACGTTTTGATTTTGACATCCAGTAATAATATCCGGAGAAAGTTGCAATTTCTTTTGCTTCTGCTGAGATTCTCCCACAGCAGGGGACATTTGAGATTGTTGGATCATCATCGAGCTCTTAGCAGGATTTGAATGGGGTAGTAACGGATTCGGTGGAACATGTATGGGAATAATTTGTGCCTGTTGTGAATGAGGTGCTAAATGATGCTTTGAGGAATACTGAGAATTCTGAACATGATGAGAATGGTGGTTATGATGATGATTTTGATTCGTAGGAGGTGCTTGATGCTCCCGTTCGCGAGACAATGGCACTACTGGAGATAAAGTCGGCATTGCAGGACTTTCACTCGTACTGGATGGAGTTTCTTCATTCAAAACTGAAGTAATGAGATTCTTCAATCTATCCTCAAAGAAACTGACTTTCGGTGCTGGAATGTTTGGTTTCTCAGTTAGTGAAGGTGGAGGTGGTTCATTAGCACCAGATCCTGACTTTCGCCTTCCAGGCGGACCAGACTCAACTTTTTTCGGCACCTTTCCTGTCGCTTCAAACTGTCGGCCAGTTTCAATAATTTTCTTTGCAAGTATTTCAGGATTCTTTTCGTTAATTTTAGCCATATCTGGAATATCTGGCCATTCCTGAGAACGTGAACGTGACAATCCCTTTTTATCTTTATTCGCGTTCATTGATTGAGACGCAGCGACTTTTGGAGATGATTGAGGAGGAATTTGAGACTGAGAGTGATGTTGCGGTTGATGCGATGATGCAGGGTTATTATGATGCTGAGCCTGCTGTTGTGGTAGCATGGATTGTGGGGGTTGATGTAGCTGCTGCTGCTGCATCGCTATCATTTGTGCATGTACCTGCTGTTGTTGTAAACGCTTTTCAAGAGCAACTATCTCTGGCTCATATTGGGCCAGCTTATTCTCCAACTTTTTCCGGTGGGTAAGGGTTGCTGTGATTTCGGTTACGAGATATCTCCTGCATAGTTTGTCCAACTCGTCTTCGGGCAAATTCACACCATTAAGCCATCCTTCACGGCGACATTGCTCAATCAATTCCTTTCTTCGTTCTTCAACTAGAAGTTCCTTTTCACGCTCCAATTCAGATACTTCTTGCTGTAGTTCTGTAACTTCTGCCTGAATTTCTTTATGACGCATAACTATGTTCCTTGCCTACAAAAAGATAAATGATTGAAATGAGAAAAAATGGGATATTTTCACACATGAATACCATTTGGCTTTCCCCGTATATTTTACATTACGTCGGTGAACTTACCTCAGATAGTAGAGTATCTGCTGTCGCGCTCTCGCCAGGAATATTAAGTTCCTCTAATTTAGACCTGAGAAGATTTGTCGAGTCTAAAATAAGCCGATCAATATGCTTATTAAGTTGATCCCTACGCAAAGTCAACTGTTCTTTCCTTTTCTTCTCTGCATCTATTTGTTCGAGCAACTGCTGATGGTACTCTGGAGATTTCATCATCTCAATCGTGTCAAGAAACTGATTTTTGTAAATGTCCAATAACTTTTGTAGGGCATAAGGTATATCACGACTAGGTATAGTTAATTCTTCGTGCTTAATTACACCGGTTGTAGTGGCAGTAGTGAGTTGAGTGAGCTTCTGATCGACAGTCCCTTTGGCAGGTGGAAGCCTTTTACCTATAAGTAAAATAATCAAAATTCTAGAGAAATGAATTGCATTATTTTTCTCTCTATATATTCTAAATAGCACATACACATTGTGTTCATATGGCTGAAAAATTCAATATATTCTAATGTCATACTCATAAAGTATAGAAAGAAATCCATAATGTGATACCTTGAGGAGATGTACTGAGCAAAGTTTGCGTGTGGAGGAAATCCAAACCGTTGATTTTGATTGTTCGTTTTGGTTTGTTCTTCTTGAAACGTCCTTTTGGTCGTTTGTTGGCAGCACCACTACCACCTCTGGCAGTAGTTTGAATGGGCGGAGGAGGCAAGCAATAATCATTGCTATCCCTTTTTCCATTTACTACAGGTTCTTCTTTCTCTTTTGGCTTAGCCTTTTCCTTAATTTCTTCCTTCACTATCTCCTTTTCTTCCTCCTGCTTGATTTCTGTTTCCTTTTCTACTTCTGTTACGGGTTCTGGTTGCTAAAATGTTTGTAGAAAAATCCATGAGATATAATAATACAAACGCTCAAGGATGTCTAAAAGTTATGTAAAAGTTTTTACTTACCTTTCTACGGACCATCTTCTTGCGTAACACTTTTCTTTTTCCACGTCTGCCTCTACCAGAAGAATTCGACCTTTGGGTTCTTTGACTTGGTGTTGGGATGATAACTGCAGCTTCATCGTCACTATTCTCCTTTGAACTTTTACCCCTGCTAGAGCACCAATCTGACCAAGCCCGCCTGGTTGTGGGTCCAATAACCCCAACCCCTACCCCAACTGCAATGTTTGTTATTTCATCACTTTCTTCTGTATCAGCTTCATTGTTTTCATTTTCCTTTGAATTTGAGTTTGATGTTGAGTCATTGGAGCTTGTGTCAGCAGGTTTTATAACGCAGTTTGCTTTGCCGTTGGCTGTAAAGAAAGAACACAGTTGTATAAGGAGATTGCTTGATATTACTTGGAAATACTGAAATGTAGAAACAAGTCGAAATAGCAAGCAAAACTTCTAGTTTCAAGTATTCTGTATAATATCCTATTTCAAAAGCCTTACCTAAATGTCTACCCCTTCCGCGGTGTGTAGGAGGGGTATTTTCATCTTCTTTGTACCTTCCTCCAGATTTTACACTTGCAAAGTACCTCTCCAGTTTTGTACGGTCAATGATGTGCAGATAGTAAGATACTGGTTTATTTGTCCATGACACTGAACCATTGAGAGGATGTAACTCGGATACATGCATGATTGTACCAATATCAGATAAATTTCTATCTGTGATTCGAAAATTTAAGGGACAAAATGATTTCGAAGAGACAATTCGAGCACCATCTTTAAGGTCAGCAAACCGTTCTTTTAACATGTGATCTACTGTTGGTCCAAAAGCAAAGTTGTTGACAAAGATTATCGTGGCCGATGTAATTTTCTCTCGCAATTCCTCACTAAGAAAGTCGCCTTTGGTGATTGAATATTCTCCGTGAACTTTACCATACCATTTCATTAATTTCTTGAAATGGCGATCCATATCCTGTAATACCAAAACATAATTGATATTGAAACAATGAGCTGGGGGATAGATTTTCATGCAATCTTGTGTACTTTATATGATGTAACTGGAAATATACCTTCGCATAAGTGGAAGGAACTTCAGCTTTCTCTATTCCAAAGCAAGAATGACATCTTGTTGAAGCAGCCATCTGCAATACAACTTGTCCAACTCCAGAACCCAAATCAATGAAAACGTCATCCTCTGTAATCTCAATCTGGTCTATCATTTGCGCAACCAATTCATATGATGTTTCGCCATACACCTCAGGGGAAAACGGCTCATAGTTGTTCAACTTTTCTGGATCAGTGACTGCCATGTTGTACACTTGCTGTATTATGTGCTTCAATAGACTCCGACTTGGTTGTTGACTTAGTCTCAGTTTCCATTTCGAAGTTCCCTTCTCCTGTTAAGTTAATTAAACACAAATACCATCAGTCATTCATAGCATAGAATTTTCGGTTAACCTTACCTCTATCTCTAATAGATAAATTCACCTCAAGGACTTTCCTTGTGTGATTCAACTTCAAGTCTAGATAGTCTCAACCAAACTAATTACGTATGTGAAAAGTAACTTACCAGTTGCAACAACGAGTCGATAGCCCGATTGTAGCGATCGCATAGACTTTTCATACTCTCGTAACTTTTCGCATCAAAGTCCTTTAAGATATTGTTTTCCATGGCCGCCTGGAGCTCAGGAAAGTCTTCACTGACATGTCTGTAATAATAAAACATATTCATAGCCATGAATTAACGTGTATCTTATTTTTGTTCAACCAGCGTGTTTTTATCTAGGGAGTCCGAAATTAGTACGATTTTCGTCAGAAGGCTGCTACTATCTATTATCTACTACCAGATGCCGTAAAAACGCCAAGAACTATGCAATATTCAATGCTAACAGTGCTACAACCATCTATCACACTTCCCATCCCATATGCTCGTTTTATGTAGTTGTGCAGGAACGCAGAAAGTGTCCTACCATCAAGTTTTTTCCTACTTACTACTACCGACGCAAGTTTCCGTCCTAGGTAGGTAGATCAGAATCGTTTGCAATAATTGCTCCTCTAGCTCGCAAAAACAATGCCAGCTACTCATAAAACTTGCAATATCATACCAAATCTAGACGCTTTCTCCGTAATTGCCATTCTAAACTATTAATTAAACCTAAAATGCTGAAGTAATTTGAATGTTGTGCAACACTCACACATAAAGTTTTAAAGAGTATCTTCAAATTAAAAAAGCGAAACGGAATTCCAATAGAAGCCTCACATTGGTCACATTGCACATTCCTTTTTACAAATAGTTATACATCATATCATCATACTCTATAGACAAAGTTATTATTAACAACATAAACTTTTGTTTCAATGCAAGCAAATTCTGGACAAACTGTGGAAACAAAACCATACTCTAGTATAGAAAGTACAAATGCTTCGTTTTAAAATACACAGTCATTACTCAGCAGGCAAATTTTAAGTCCATTCATACAGAGCACACCATAGTGTAGCGTATTTACTGGCTTCCTATTAATTAATTACTGGTGAATTAGTTTCCAATAAGCAAATTTTCGCCTCTACGTTGCATGTCACACGTGCAACTTTGCAAATCTCAAGTTTTCATTATGATTCATACTATAATGACGTACTGAAAATCTTCTTGGCACTTGCATGAGTATTTTGCGAATTGTTTGGTAGTAAATAGACGAATGAAAGACTGAAAGATTAGCCAATCGATTTCAAATAAGGAGTGAATACTCCTATGTAAATGAATGCACTTAAAGTATTAACTAACATGGAAAACTACAAGAAGCCTGCAAAACTACAAAATGCATACAAAGAAGTCAGTTTGTTTCAGTCGCACTTTTGACTGGATATACAAAAGCACAACGAAGCATAAAAATTCAATGACCCACCATATAGGTATGTATTTATTCAGCATTCAATGGTGAGAAAGATTATAAACGAACTCGTTTTTCCACTTTTGCTAACCCAATCGAACATAGCAGGCATTAGTAATCATTATGTATTCTCAAAGAAAAATAACACTTGTCTAGCCTTTCACCCATTAGTTATCTCGGTCTCGGTGTCTGTATTACAATTTTTGATCAAAGAAACTTCTTTTGTTTCTCTCTAAAAATATTGCCAACTTCTCATGCTTCCTTTGTGGAAACATCAATTCGATACATATTGTGATCGATGATCTTGCAAGTTGCAGCATTGCTGATTTCAATCAAATCATGTAAGTAGTAGTTATCATTAGTTCAATCTAACTTTTCAATAATGGATACTCCGAGTATAAATTTTTTAAATAAAAATAAATGGGACCAGAAAACAACGGAATCCATTCGTCTTATCTCAGACATGACTGCGCTATGTCGCATACTTATGTAAGTTAAGTACACAAAGGTTTAAAGTATACGGAAGAAGATAGCATAATGCCACCAAAAAATCAGCATTATACTATGTAAGGGGAACTCCTACCTCATCAAAATTCGTGAAACGTAATTCCACTCGTACCGTTTTCATACAAAAAATTATGCATCGCTGATCGTGGTGGTGCATCTTGTGCGTGATGCACCGTCTAGCATGTTATGAAACATTAAGTGAGAAACTTCTCTTCAAATCGCTACGGTTAGTTTGGTTAACATACATTATAATACATTGCAAGAATTGGCATTTTTTATACTTATTTTCTGCTTTCTATATCACCGATTGATGAATCAAAAAACATCTTGTATACCTGAAGATAACTATATATTTAAATTTGCATAGCCTTCCTCTTTCGTTATGTGCATCACATCACTAAAAAACCGGATGGCAGTGAAATAGAATCAATTTTTCCCCTTGATACCAGACCAGAGATGTATCCCACGCCCACATCATCCTAGAAAATTTGAAATGCTGCTGCATGGTTGTTGACTTGCGTGATAATCAAGTATAAAGCCTGTTTTGAAGGCGACCCTCCCCTATCGTTCAATTTCCTATTCCTATCATAAAACGTACAATGACGTTTTTACAACCAGACTCTAAACCAAAGTCTAATGATAAAAAGGCAAACAACCAGCATCATTAATTATTTTTACCTAGATTTCTCTAAGACATACTTGGCATGGCACAAAACAACTTCAGCCATTAGTTGTCTGTTTTATACTTTCTTTGACTGGAACAAATTAAAATTACCAGTGAACAACATAGAAGGAAATAAACCAGTTCAAAGAAAAACTTTTAAAAGTTAAGCTGGCGAAGCCAATATTTCTGCAATACTTAACTATGATTAGGCCATTAGATAATCTGCCCTGGCAGAATAAAAATTGTGTATTTATGATGCACAATATTGCAGATGCAAAATATTTATGTTTTTTATAGTTCCATTCCTGTGGCAGTGTCACCATCATTATCATTTACAACCCAGCAACCGCCACCACAGTAATCTTTTGCAGGCATCGTTGCTCGATTTACTACTATATGCTATCATCACTCACAGGTTCTTCACCTCGTGTTCGTTTGCAGTGAATTTTTATCCTTACCTTGGCTCTGGCTGAATCACAAAAACTTGTCGAGAAGGAAGAAACAGAGTTGCATGCAACCACCTTGCACTATAACAATGTTTTAAAAACGTTCATACATACATACTCCGAATTATTTACATTCTGTACGTCTTCCTGTGCGTAACCGACTAGCCAAGCAAGCCGAAAGAAGATGATGATAAAATGCGAAAAAAACATTACATAATCTTTTTCCTCAATGTTAAAATGAATACAACAGAATGTACCTATCTACATTCTCAAGTACAGATATTGCCAGATGCGAGCAGTTCCTTTGTGCCATTTGTATAAAAACTACAGTTTAGTGTTTGATGGTACATAGTATGTACTACATAGTACACGCAATTTTAGTGCATTTATTTGCAACACCAGAGCGTGCGTGTGCATCAGTAAGGTAGGGCTAACGCAGCTTGTAATGCTTAGAGCTGCATTACCATTTTCCGTTTTTTCTCCTCTATCATTTTAACAGTAAATTGTTTGAGAAATGTAAACTGCACTGACAAAGATTATGATGGTGATCACATCACGATATGATGGCAATCGAAATTACACTTGATTTTTTCAACATAAATCGACAACTACCCGTTTAAATTTTACGAAACAGTAATGTTCTTCATAAACAGTTATAGTAAAACCTTGTGCATATGTAGGTTGCCATTTTATGCAAAATTTGGCAGTCATTTATCTTCAAATAGACACTATAATATTACAGGAGACGGACGACTTATAAGTACCAACTAGGTTTTGGGTTATTAATATGGTATATAATAAATTTTTAGTAGTAACATTGTATGTGAGTGAGTTGCAGGCCACAGATATTTCTCTTAAAGTTGACTAACTTTTAAAATGTATTTTTTTGGCCAATAAATTTTATAACTACCGTTGCAGTTGCAAAACATATACATGAGCATGAAACTTTTGAAACTTTGCATAAATTGTAATTTCTTCCGTTGGAAAAATGTTAACCTTATTGAATGCTTAACAAAGCTAAAGTTACTTTAGTAAAGTAACATGGTCGTTATATTATCATTTTTTCAGTTATAGTTCAAGCTCAACTCATATCCAAAACAAAGTGTGTGACAGAACAACCATTTGTTCAATCTAGAATCTAGAAAAAGTTATGCTTAGTTGCATCCAATATATACCACCAATCATTTAAATAAGAAGACTGGTTAAATCGGCCAGATCAGATTTAGAAAAGTTCAAATTGAAAGCGAATGCAGTTGCACATACGAACGGCAGTAGAAGATCATATAATCCGTTGGCCTATAATTACAGTCATCTGTATAACCAAGCAGGAGATAGCATGGTCAAATATTACAAACTGTTATCACACATCTCATTCATCAGAAATGGGGACATTCTCAGATCGTGACATTTTGGAGTTTTATTGTCAAATATATTTACTACACCACTACACGTAATATCTGTACAAAAGTAATAGTTTAGTTGATTCGTTATTTTACATAGGAAGATGCCCTTCCAGTTCTACCATATAAATACATCCAAGTAACTCCAAAATGGCAGAATATCTGCTGAGCAAACAGATTTTAACAAGATAAACAGCAAAAAAAAACATACTGAGGGGATCTGGCAAACGATGAAAAAAAAGATCTGAAGCAAAGAAATAAAACGGTTTGGGTTTTGGTTCAATATAAACTCGTGTAAGGACATTCATCCTTACGGTGGAAAAACAACGTTGACAAAACCTCTTCTGAAAAGTGGAAAATTGCCCCAATAAAGTAATTCTTGAAAAATAGAATTTCTTGATAATAAGGTGATGACAACAACAAAACAAGACAACATGAATTGGAAGCTATTGTCTTTTCGTTGTTGATTTTTGCAGATATTGGGTTTTATTCCTCTTCCCTTCTCAGTAGTATTGCCTTTAATCCTAACTGCGTCACAAAGAGCAGACCCAACAAACGTTATTTTTACTGCGATGACATACGAAATACAATGTATACTTCGAAACAGCATCATTAAAACCATCCTACAGTCCTACATCCCATGTCAAAATAACAATCACAATTCGGAAACCGTATTGACAGTTCCAGTTTGCTACAACTGATGAATCTGATGATATCTGTAGTGTAAAGTTTTTTCGTGCATCACATTGCTGTGCATATACTTGAAATTTTCAACTCACATTTTTTAAGAAATTAACCAGTTTGAAATAAAGGAAATTGTATCATAAATGTCTTTTTACATGCACATTATACCCACCCAAACCCAGACAATAAAGCTGTCAATTTAGGACGAAGTTAGGTTATTACAATGGATGCGGTAGTGCGGAAGTAAGAAGCCCATCACAATATGAAGGTATGAGTTGATCGTCATTAACAGCCCGTAATCTCTGAACAGACTATGGCGAAACATAAACATAAGAAAGGAAAAAGTACCCAGTACTCTCTTTTACATTTCATTTCAACGTTTTTCTAAGAAAGAAATCCTAGTGTATACATAATTGTACTTGACCACTTCTCCATTCCCAATGCCAGCATCTGACCTAGTCTAAAAAGAAAGTTAAAATGAACGAATCTATACACGCACTATCGATCCCCGACATAATAACCAGCCTGAAAAAATGTAAAAAGAGCTGGGACGATAATTGGCCCTTTGTTAAAGGAATCCGACTTCTACGAGGCAAGTTTACGACATTGTACTTTCCTTCGGCCATAAAGAGATTTTATATGTATATGGGTAAAAGTTCAGTCGACAGTCAATTATTAAAAGTGTAATGTGATATAAGCATGATATTCCATTTCATAAAATCGTCCTCTCTGCAGTATGCACATCTCAGAGTTTTTTTTATATCGATCGTAAAAGCACAACTTGAGCAGTTATTTCCTCAAGCTACATCGACCAACACAGCATTTACCATGTCAGCCTTGCACAGTTGTGTAATAGGGTACGGAGAGGCGATATTGTAGGCAACGAGTGGCAGAAGGGTAACAAACCCCAACAACAGAATACACCAGTGAGTACGAACCACAGCAAAAGCCATTACCTCCACATGCACATACACAGCTCGCTGCTCACTCCATACACTCCTCCATTCCAACTCTTCAAAATCTCTTGTGTAGAGAACCAACTTATCATTGCAATATACGAACGAAGGAGCACTAACAGACCAAATACAAGAGCTTCTTCCAGCAGCACTACCATCATCATCGCAAGTAACAGCGAAAAGAGAAATGGATCAATTCTTGCTCAGCTATGTTGTTCCAACTATGTGCGCAAATTCAAGTGGAAGGGCGAGTGAAAAGGGAGATGGTAGATAATATTATTCACAAGAACCCAACCAAAAAGCTTAAAACTCCCCTTTACATAATGGCTTTCAGTAAAGTTGAGCATGGAAAAACTTCGTCAGCTCACTTGTACTTGTATTGAAATACGTGTGCAGAGAGCTGAAATGAGAAAATCGTGAAATGTGAAATGCAATGCTAAAAATATATCCATAAAGTAGGACATGGATGGCAGAATGACGGAAAGACATTAAAAAAGTTGTTGAATGCATCTGGTTGCATTTTCTATGTCTAATACACAAGCACATTATATGGGCTATTTTTATCACCCGACACGTAGGGCTGTAAAAAATGTACTTTTCATGTCACACATTACATGCGTATGTCGTATGTATTATGTATTACGTGTGGATTAAGCAGTTAAGGCAGTACTCTGCAAATACACATTCAACATTAACATTACATCATATAACATGAAAAAAATCCACCCCTTTCTGACAGTAGATTTTGCTAGGCCTTTCACAACGTATTTTCTTGCCAATCCGTTCATGGCTTTAATTACTGTCAGCAGCCTTGTACACGGCAAAAACAAACCTACCCGAATAGCAGTTCCACGAAAGCAACAATGCACGTAATTATTACTGACTGTCACAAACCCGTAATTAATTACGATTTTATTGTTACGGTTGTCTAAACACCCCCACGGGATTCCTAACTTAACTGCAAATTTTGTACAACAAAAACTAAGTAAATTAAGTAATCTAAAGCACACAAGTAAATGAACAAATTTATTGGATTTTTCACGCGGGGCTTAAAGCAAATCCAACTAATCAAATAACTACTAAGTACTATAGGACTTTTATTTTCAATCACCCCTACTAAAATTTATACTTTTACAAGGTCAAATATTTGTATACAGGACAATATCCTCGTTCAGATCAATAGAAAGAAGTGGATGACATTTGACGTAAGATCGATGAATTGGTCTTAACCTAACGTGCTTAAGTCAACAAATTATCTCGTCAAAACACGCACCGGAATTTAAAGAGCCATACACTTATCTTAATCGATAAACGGAGCCATTCACATCACATTCACCAGTATCATGGTCTGCTCAGACCTCAGACTTGCAATTTGCTCCAGACTAAATTATCTAGAATATTAAAGGTTACAATACAGTGATGTGCAGTAATAATTTACATTCACCACCAAACAACTTGCTGCTCTACTATTCATCTTATTAATTACCCTTAACAGTTTAATGTATTGCTGAATTATCGGCAAGTAAAGAATCTTATCAAACTTCCAGATAAATCTTTTGAATTATTTGGCTAACTAGACATGCAAGACTAAACCACTCTTACATAACGTAACAACATGTTTGCTTCGACAAACCAAAATACAAGGGAATTTAGAATCGCACAACAAAGTTCGTTCAACGTAAATTTTGGACGGCGAACACTATATGAAGGGAAACTGGCATTATATATATCTGCTGGAGTTCATCATTTTAGATAGCACAACTCAACCCCAATGCCCTACTTACTTAATTAACAAGCACTTTCGTTCATTGAATCCTCCTTCTAACTGAATTTATGTTTATTCGTTTTCTGAATTTCTATAATGAATTACAATTACGTAAACATGTGCGGCAAATACCATATCCACTCAACAGCAATGCGTCATCGTGCGCTTTAAGAAATTGCTTGTTGAAAATGCTAATACATCCAATCATAAATCCTACGAAAAAACTGAAAAAAGTAGTAATGGGAAAGTTGTGAAATAGATTGTGCCGAACGATTCACATTGTAGTTGTAATTGAGAAGGCAAAAGTGTTATTATGCTATCCCAAGGCTATCCCCATGGAATGCTATGCATGGAATCAATCAAAATATGCATAATATATACACACATAATCGCACTATGTAGCCTGTTTCATTGTCATTATTAACATTGAACGATCCAGTTATTTCAAGTTACAACACTTGAAATGAAAATTAAGTAGTAACGAAAAGGAGGAGTATTACAATATCATTCTGCCTTTTTCACTTCACTCGTACCAACCAAGGCAAGGTCATTCAAATATTTGAGAAATAGTATACACTTTCAATAATACGATGTGTAGGTTTTGGCTTATATTTTACGTGCAAGAAAGTGAACAACAGGCATGGCATGCAATAAGTCTGTTCAACTTTTGAGAAACCTTCCAGCACAAACAAATTCAAGGTCTACGTCTTAATTTCATATTGCTTGCAAAATCAGTTACAACTGTTGCAGTGCTGAAGTATATATGCAGAAAAACAATGTACTCAAAAAATTATTTGAAAAATTATTTACACCGCTACACCTGCTATAGGAAACCGCATTGCTTTTTACCATTTCTCTTCTGAAATCGTGATTGGATATCGGACTTAAATCCATTACATTAGCCTTACAAAAGAATATGCTTTGCTTCGATTTAAAATGGAAGAGGAAACTACAATGACGTGATAAACTACAATAGGATTTGTTTCCATTTTATTACACTGTTGTATTTAAAGTTACTGAATGAAAATTTGAATTTGAAAGATGTTCGACATCCTTATACATAACACAAATAAACAACCGCATCCTTATCATCCATAACATTATGTCCGCACGTACAAACAACTATGTGCAAACTAACCCATTTTTGCAAAATGTAAACTGACTGAATGTATAATATATGACAGCTAACATAATGTAGTGATTTAGCAAAGCAAGGAGGATATCATCTCATGAACTTTTACTGGCATCAGTGGTATATATGGGACGAAACTAGAGCATGCAAGAGGCAATCAGAGGGAGCCGTAATTTGTTATTATCATATACGATTTATGTACCATTAGAATAAGCTGCAAACATACTCATGATAACCCATGTCCCGTCGGAAATATAATATACATATAATTGTATACCGCAGTGCAGCTTAGTCAGCTCAAATTTAATCTAATCTGCTTTCTTTTGACTTCACCACCATGCCCTAAAAACAGTTTCATTCATCAACTGCTTCAGTGTAAATCTGTATTTTACCAGAAGATCAACAACCACATCATTGATCACTCATTATTAAATCAGCCAGGGAACTGAACTGATAAACCTCTGTAATCAACACAGAGTTCTACAGCTCTTAATCAAAGTAAACTTTCCCACACATCAGCAGTAACAACGTGTCTTCTGTTCTAGACAATTTCAGCAACCAATGCTACAATTATTCTTCATCGTCACTTCTACTAACAACTAAATTTTATGAAGTACAAAAGATAGTTTTGTAAAAATGTAACATAATTGAAGTTTCACACAAAAGGTGTCCTTGAAATGTAAATCATCCATAAATCATGCTAGCAATATCTTTGTCGAAACAAAAATTGTTTTTCGTATTAAAATGAATCAATTCGTAAAGGATTTATGACTCTTTGTGCATAATAAATTTCAAGCAGAACAAGGAGTACGGAACGCAGTCGCAGTTAACAGTAGATGATAAAGTAAACAAGTTGTAAAAAAAATCCAAAGAAAAAGGAACAATGACATATCATTCATTATTCCTCCTTGTCGTCCCATGTTCCTTTCTTTCTACACTTTCATTTGGGTTCAAAAGGTATGGGATATCAATGATATCATCGTTCCCTTCTTAGTTTACCGTGAAGACAAGCTGGAGCAAATTTAGCGTATATATGCATAGGATGCCTAACTGAACTGCAAGTTACTCACACTTACAGGCTGCTGCTGTGCGCGAGTGAACTTACACATTACATATTTACGATTCTAATTACCTCCCTACTGAGGAAAATCCACAAATAGAAAACAATTTCTGGCCATAACATGATTTTCTTTGTTACAGATTACGATTTACTAGTCGAGCCTAGACCGTAAGTTTAGTTATTACTACTTTATTAGACCCCTAAAGGAAATAGAAATCTCCAAACGTACGACAGATAAGGGTCAATATACCCATTCTACGGTGATCGAAGCTGTGATATATGGCATGCAATTTAATTTCCCTTCCCGGAACAAAATGACATACCATTCAACTGATCAATAACTGAATAAGCGAGTCTAGCAGGTATGGTATGGCAGGTAGGTCTCCGTCAGTCAACTTTACAACCATAAAAGGGCTACTGGAATAGACAAACCATAATTGAATATCCCTTTCAATCTTAAATAATGACTAGTTTTTCTTAGTAAACAGTTTTATCCTTATTTTCATCCTATATTCCCAACCACGACTGTGACTTAGTTTTTAAAAAACCATAATACTGTTTCTTTAAGGGTTTTTATAGCATAAGTAAGTGTTCATTATATAGGAAGCCCTAAAGTGCAGTTGCAATGCAACGTGTACAACTCTGCTTTTTCAAGCAGTCAGAGTAGTACACAAGCATGAACGAATTGTAGAGAAAAGTGAAAAGCTAGCTTAGTTTAGAGCCTTACTTGATAAATATTGTGAAAAACAAAACAGTCATACGACAAATGTTATTTATGTTATTTATATCCATAGCAGACATACCTGTTCTACATACAGTCAAGTCATCAACGGTACGCACAATTTTCATCTAACCCACCTTTCGTGTTCATACATAATTCAATGTCGTTCCATCACGCAAACTTTCGCATTCGCAAGCTCAAAAGACTTATGGAAATTTTCTGGATTGTATCTTCTGGAACTTAATAGGTATGAAGTTCATAATATTCTAGTTAATGCATGGTTATAATAATATAATACACGAAGCTTGAAACAACAACAATAGGCGAACCAAATGTTTCAAGTACATTCACACAACAGCATATCTGATACATATACAAACTGACGCACGCACGTATAATATGATAGTCACCAGTCACCATTCGGTAGCATTCATTTCATTAAAAGGCGCCTATTTTTGCTATAAAATAAACTCTAGGTCGGTGTTGTTGCTTACGCATAATTTATATACATAAATTGAAGAAGAGTACATACATACATCTCCAACTCCATAATAAGAGCCAACGCGAACCAAATGCGTAAGGCGACTATTATGCAAAGCTTTTGTCATATGATGTGGGTAATACATTTCAGGACTCGCATAAAAAAACTCCTTAAAATACGCCAAGCCAATCCATCCATTCTCCTCCCACATTTTCACGTATAGAGCAAACACAAAATAAGCTCGTTCTCTTTGTCAACCGCACGCACATTAAGTCTAACATTTCTGTTTGATAGAATAATATGCATTTGAATGGAAAGTAGAAGCTGAACCTGTACAGTGTAATGTAATAGTCCACCTTCAACTCTATACTCGGTGTAGTGTAGACTGTAGACAACCATAAAAAAGAGAAACCTGTCTTGTTAATTCATTTATGCTGAAATGCATTAGGTAACGCAGACAGGTAGAAGCTCTTTAAAAATTCATTAAGGAGAATGATATATACCATATTTACATGTAAGTAGTCGATATTCTTCCATATTTTCGCTTTCATTACAGGAGCTCACTCCCACATTCTATATGCAAAATATATACAGTAATGCCCGCTCTTCTATTCATGAATTGCAGTTTGTGCTATGGATCGTAGCGTGGCTGGTTGGTAGTTATATTTCAATTTCTCATCAATGATGCACAAACCAATTCTTCGTAAATTATGACTTGTCGGGTTCGGTTAAAAACAGTTTAACGTTAGGGTAACATATAATTTACCTATAGGGTATTGAGTTTGAAATTTAAAGGGATAATGACAGCGTCCGAGTATCGATAAATAGTTTTTTATAATCGTACCAGTCATACCTACCTACATACGCAAATTGTATCATTTTAATATTCTCTTACATATTATTTGTTTTTGCAAAACTAATGTAAACGAGACTTGCGAATTGCGAATAAAACTTTGCCTAATATCTTAGTTGGCAACTTGCAACATTCAGTAATGTGAAGTGATAGTGATGAGAAACCATACAACAGTACATTGTTCGAATTCGAATCGATCCACCTACGGCAATGCTTGCGCTAGTAGTGACTTCTACTTACTACAGAGATACTATAAGTTTGTGTGCTTTCTTTTTTCATCCCCTTGTTAACGTATATAAAAACCACCCCCTGGTTCATATCGCCATACTTTGTTGAAAAGCACCCAAGAAAACTTTTCGCCAATAATATTATATTACGCTAATACTCTAATCCTAGTTTCAGTTTGTATCGGATTTTAATAGTTGCTTAACACTTCCATTCAGTTTAGTTTTAAATTCGAACGATAGATTCTGTCGAGGAATCCATATTTCCTCAACGAGCCATGTCTCCCGAATACGGCTAAACGCTAATGATTACGAAATAATGGAGAAAGTTTACGAACACACATTCTTGTATTTTGTATTAAATAGTGACGACTTTTATATAATATAAAAACAAATGAATGCATTCCTAAGCATGTAAGCATGACATGTTTATAAATAAATACAAGGGCTTTGCGACTGTGTTCTTGACAAATATATTCTCATCTCATATTTGTTTCACAACAAACAAGTCTGCATATATGTCAGTCCCAGACAGAGGCTGTACGCAGTAGTCATCATGAGTAAATACCCTTTTGAATGGCAATTTGGTGAAGTAAAAAGGAAAGAAAGCACTCTAAACCTTAATGTATACCTGAGAACTTTCACCGTAGCATTATTATTCTCATAGACTTTTTATTTGCAAAGATGGATCCAAAAAAAATATCTCAATTTCATCTTTTTTAGTCCTTATTTTCATATAAACTGGTACATAATAAAGGTAGGGGAAATGGAAATGGCTGCAACAATAGCATAAAAGCTTTCAGGCAATATGGAATAATACTTACTATAGATCTATATATACCCCCATTTTATTTGCTTGCTTTTACTTTCTTCATTGGTATAAAACTCTCACTCCACCATCTGCATCCATATCCACGCAATATACATCACGTTGACTGCAGACTGCATGCCTCTTTTTATTTTTTGTCTTATGTTATGAACTATACCTTATCTTACTTACTTACTTACTACTGCTTATATTATCTGTATTAGTCATTTGTATGTTGTAGTATTCCCTAGTCTTCTATCGTTTCAAAAATCCCATTCACAACAGGAGCTAGTCACAACGCAATATTCGAAACGAAACGCATCACCTCTTGATGGTATGTATTACTTACACATATATATACATCTATCTAGTAAAGTTACCTATATATTTAACCCAACTCGGCACATTTAATATACTAATGTATATACATATATACGCGCGAGAGTGTCTATACTGTCGAATACGTTTAGCTTAAATCTTAGACAACATCTTCACAAAACTGCAATAGCAGAACCGAATGACTCCTTTCCTTACGGTAGATTGTAGAAATACATTTCAAACTTTTTCTTTGTGTAACACACAGAGAAAGGCAGTACATATTTCACTCCTCAATTCCGAATATAGTTTCTTTCTATAAAGAGTTTTTTCGCAGCGGTTTCTGTAATAGAAGCCAAGTTCGGAGATCGATGAAACGCCACGTGCCGCCGAATTTCTCTTTTCTCCACCTAACCCAACTCGAAGAGAGAGTCAGCAAGAGTACGGACGGAGTGAGCTGCTGAACTCAAGCAGTGCACACAGCAGAAAAATAGAGAGGAAACATACTGCTTCCTAATAATGTCCCATCTTCAAATTCTATTGCACTCTTCAACTAGCAATGCTTGACTGCTTGAGAATCACGGTACACGCTCGTTTCATTCGCTCTGCTTTCATACATTTTTAGTTCATGTCAGCCGCTTTTTGGTTTAGCTTTACAATTTTTACATACTAGTTCATATCACTCAGTCAACCCTAAAACTACATGGTGCATCCTCAAGCAGGTATTAATATAGCTAATATTGTGCACGCACAGCCACACGAATTCTTTGTATATTCTCAGCTTACATATGATGGTTTTTAAGTTTTGATTATGAACAAAATCGGTTATCGTTTGTCGTAATGTTTAAGGGTGACAACAAC
Source organism: Orchesella bifasciata (assembly GCA_034697805.1). Classification (NCBI taxonomy): domain Eukaryota; kingdom Metazoa; phylum Arthropoda; class Collembola; order Entomobryomorpha; family Orchesellidae; genus Orchesella; species Orchesella bifasciata. The sequence continues at coordinate 19,909 of JAQGAP010000788.1, forward strand.
GGAAAAATGAGAATTCTTGTCATAAGCATTTCTTGCGAATCTGAAACAAATTTAAGTACGTGTAAGTCCCTCCAGTAATCAGTACTACAAAACTCTCTTCAAAGAATTCTTTCAAATAAGGTATCTACAAAAGCTTTCACAAATGCCGAAAATGAACAGAACTGAAGCCCTTTGTCACCTTAAACTAAACCTTTCTGTCTGAGCTTATAGTACATATTGCATATTTGTTACTTTCGTATCCTTCTACTCCTTCCAACTACGCAATCCCTTGCGTCATCAGCAGCAGTTATTGCCAGTCAGCGAACAATACTCGCATTTTATGCCACTACTCTTCTATTACTTTCGGCTTAGCAGATAGAGTTGCAACGGATAACGGATACCCAAATTTTTTATAGCATTAGATGCAGTAGTAACTGTATTCGATATATTTCTTTAGAATGATATCGAACGAATGTATCCCGATATGGCATGGTTGGCAGACTCGATGTTATTACAGTAAGTGTCGAACGAGTAATAAGAAAAGCCAAGTCAAAACCTGGAAAAGGAAGAAGAGAATTCCTCTGAAACAACGGAATCACAACTTTTCCTCCCTTTCCCTTCGTTGTCTCGTCTTCAAGTTAGGGTTTGAGGCATAGATCCGAAGTCCTAAAATGTATAGTGCATCTTATATCGTAGGCCCAGCTATAACTTTATTCGTGTACAAAAAGCCACAAAATATCATCTGAGCGACGAACAAGCGAACAGAGTAGGGACGCGGACAGAAGGCGAATGAGAGATGTAGCACAAAAAAAGTGCAGTATCGTGCTAACAGAACAGATTCAGCACTATGTCGAAAAAATCAATAGCTTACTCCCTGCATATATAAATTTGGATTGTATAATACGTATATAAACATCATTCAGTCTCGATAAGCTTAAAATACGACTGAATATAATTTTCTACTATGAAAAAATGAATACAGCAAAACAATCTTAGAAGAATCAAGAGCCTTACTTGTATACCGAGTGGCTTTAACGAAAAGGGATCAGAATCATGGAGCTCATTTACATTCATGTTTTGCAACATGTGCTCTACTATATGGAATTATATTGCATCAAACATTGGCTTGGACAAGAGCACAAGAAGCTCCACTTATACACAAGGAGTACACACCTATGCAGCCTATGATATAATAGTAGTCAGTATATATAGAAAGAAGAGAGAGCTAACAAACCTAGTTAAATACATCAAAAGATTCGCCATAATCATCTATAAAGCCAAGTGCACATCACATACAACAGGCTCGTTTCTTCTTTGGCATTAAGCATGGTGAAATACTTGCCTAAGGGAGACTACACTAAAATCCTTACTTTCCAGCAGTAAGCTGATGTCCAACATCGAACAGAACACAAAGTCCTATTTTTACTTTAGCAGCATAATAAATATAAGAGCTATAGCAGAAGTATTGTTGCTCTGGTTCGTTTTAAAGGAAAAGATGGGAATCACAAGACCGGTATAATTTTATGTTCATCTTATATTGTCGGTAGTCAGTTTTCACCATACCAGTATACTTGATACAATATTAAAAATGTGAGTCTTCAGCCGTGTTCCATTCTATGTTCCATGCTCGACTAACATCAAACAGCTATATTTTATTCTTTAGTTATAATATACTATCATTTTATGTCAAATATATACATAATATAATATATCACAGCAATGAAAAGAAACGTAATATAATATAGATACAGAACAACGATAAGCTTAGGAGTGAGCTGAGCTGACTTCAGTAGTATCAAATGAAATGAGGATGACACTGTTTGAGTTTTTTTAGTTTTTGCTTTTTATATATTTCCAGGGTCCTAGTTTAGTTATCATCAAACATTCTTATCGCATATAGTATAGCATTATAAATAAAAGTCTTTCCTCAATGCACTTTTCTATCCGTGTGCTGATGTATGCCTCAGCTATATATGGAAACATTTTCCTTCAGGAATAAAAACGGGGATAGAGATTCTGCTGGATGATTGCATGAAAGTCATTTACCTCCATTGCCTATAGCTAACCAAGCACGTAGCCACTCTCACACACAGCATACATACAACAAATCTCCTAAAAAGAGATTCACGATGCGAGCAACCAGCAAACATTTGAGATTCGGAAGGAGTAACAGCAGCAGTGTTCGTCGAGCCAACATCACATCACCACACCACCACACAACACGGCGAGTAGAAGTAAAGAGACAGCTTGTGCCCATGCATTTTCTGTGTATCATAATATCATACATGCCATATTCGAACCAAGTCAATTTAGTCAGCCCTTTTTTATCCATACACACGCATAGAAAATTGCCAAGTTCTACTTCTACACAAACACAGTCAATTGTTACGAACTACAGGGCTGCATATTGATACATGTATCTATGTATGTATGTAAGCATGTAAGCTCACGTTCGCTCCTTCGAAACACATACAAAAAGACGACAGCAAAGGCAAACGAAAAGAGCTATTTTATAGGATAGCTAGCGAATCGTCAGCTAGAGCTACGCAAAGAAAGTGAGAGATGAAAAAGAGGGTTCGTCGCACCCAAATGTAATCCTCCTTTGGCTTCTACATGTCCTTTCATTACAATTTTCACGACCACGTCTATCACTACAAAAATACAACCACTATACCTTTACTGAGCTTAAAAGGTAGTCTAACCATTCACTTGCTTTTATTCACTACTATCCGTTGTAGTAAGTAGTCGTAACATCGTCAGTAGTAAGGTGGTTGTAGTGGTGGAAAAATGATGTTCTCTAAGATTGCAATGGGTTTACACGTATAATACAAATTCTACTCGGATATTTAAAAATCTAGATAACTAAAATTTGAAGGAAATAGCTTTTGCCATTTCCCCCCCTTTTACTATCATCTTTCTCATTAGCATTGCATGTGACTGCAAGTACGAGTATAGTAATTCCAATCCCATTGTTTTTTTATCACAAGACTAGACCTAGACTATACCTTTTCTATTCTTTACATGATCGGTGTCGGTGGGCATGCCTGAATTTAAGGTACTCATGTTTACACAAGCCTTTAGAGGTGATATAGAATAGATATAAACGTGAAGTTAAACTTACACAATAACAACAGCTTAAAATACATGGCCCAGTTTTCACGTTGAATAGGTACAGTATCAATTTTTAGTTGGTTGGTGTTTGATTGATTACTTTTCACAACTGGAACTTTCAACTTTTAAAAGATGTACTTAGACTAACTATTATTTTTCTTACCTCATCTATTTGGAAGAACTTTGTTCAGCTTTCTCCTATTGAAACCTTGAAAACTTGTACGTATTGTACTATTACATAAATTCCTCTAACTAACGATTTTAAAAACACATACTTACAACTTATGCATGCCATGCATAAATTGCATGGTTTAAATTTAAATATGCATACACATACAGTTCGTTGTTTTACAACTCAGCCTGTGTATATCATTGCTTATTTTTATATATTTTTTTTCAGATTCCAAGTTCCAACGCAGTCCCAGATTCATTTCGCTGGCTTTCTGCCAACTTTACACATCTCCACATTCTCTGCTTACGTAAACAGTACACACATCCAAGCCCAAATTCGTATTTCGGTATACAGGAAAAGGTGTCAAGAGGAAAACTGTTTCCATTCGATGCAACTTGAGCTGCAGTAGAAATAATATAATACCATGCAAAATGCATCACGAATTTTTTTTTAAATAGGACGAACGGAAATACTACCCATGAATGAGTGCCTTTGCCAAACAACATTCTTTAAACAAAAAAATAACTTTCATGCGAGGTTGCAGCATTCATTTTCATAATCATCTATAGCATTTCATCAACTCGATGCACATACAACATTAAGTAACTGTACGATTCCGTTGATGTTTTGCTTTCTGCAGTAAGTATTCAAACATAGTATATATATATTGATAATTTAAGAATACAACTAAATTTACGCACCTATACGAGTATTGCTCTGTTTTATTCTTTCATTCATTACTTTCAAATTTTAAGTTAGTGTCAACTTTTCAAGATATGATACCAGTTTAATGGGACGGTTAAAATATTCAGCTACTAAAATCGGACAATTCAGGTGAAATAAATATCCAACACAATGTTTTACTTCCAAAAACTAAAACGGTTAATTTCAACTAGGCACTAATCCGAGTTCAAGGTCTTCATGTAAGACGACGAAATTAAATAAAAATGGAACATGACGAGTTAACGTTGACACTGACAGTTTATCACCTTTGCCACATATTGTCACATTTGGTCTCCTTTCTAGTATGCCTTAGGAGATTACTATTACTTGCATAAATGAGCAATATGCATACATAATGTGAATACGCGAGTACAACATGACTACTAATGAAGTATCATTAGTCATAAAAATACGCCATAAAAATAGTACTAGCGAAGAGTGGTGACGTACTGACTGAAGACTAATTTATTGTCTGCCAAAAACAAATCGTCGTATCATCAAGGATTAAGGATGGAGTAGGCAAATATGATATATAGCTCTTAAAATATTGGCCGTTTCTTTCACTGAAAGTTCCTTTCCTAATTAACTCATTTATATTAAGTATTCATATTCTGGTTCTGTATTTTCTTTCAATGCAGACATGCAAATACTAGCATTTTTTCTTCTTAAAATAAAATGATACGTATAATAATATGCAAAGTTGGATCTATAATTAGATTATCAAAGTCATAAAATAAAAAAATCTCAAAGATTAGTTTCAAAACGTCAAACGTCACTGCAAACTACAAATGACGAATTCAAAGTTGCTGAAAGAAGGAACACACATACAGATAACATAACAGATATGTATGTTGTAGGTCGGATATAGCATAAAAACAAAGAGTGTACGTATGCAAATACGAAGGAAAGTGTGTGAGGCGCCGTTTTAAATTAAATTACTACTCGCCATGATTATGAATGATATTTATTATTATTATTAATACTATTATTCGCACAAACTATCGTCCAATCAAATCACTTTTTTACACTCACCGTTTAAATTGATTTTAAGCTTCTGAAATAGGATTCAGTCAAATTATTGGAAGCAGTTTTGGAATGCAAGGCATTGTATCGTTCGTAGTTCTAAAATACAATATTTATGTGATTTCAAAGTCGAAATGGGTAAGATGGACGAAGCGATGCTTCGATGATAATGATTACATGCATTGACAAAATTCTACAGGGGTAAAGTAAAGGTAAAACAAAAGCTCATTTCAACGAATGCGTTGCACCCATGAAAACAATATAAGAGAACAGGTTGCAGTCGTCGGATAATTTCTTATGCCCAAACTCAACATACCATTTTATTAATCCATATAGCTTTCTCTAATAATCAATCTGTCATTGCCATCATGCGTGCGTTCAATCAAACTAAACTTCTTACGAGTATTAAGAGCCTACATATAAAAGTGGAAGGACTGGCCAAGTAATGATTACAACAATCAACAATAGATACGACTCAAACTCAACGACTCCATCCGAAGAGAAAATTGAAATGACGAAGCCTCCAGCCCAGTGAGGTTGTTCCAACCATGGTACTTGGAACCATGAGTCGGCATGAGTACAAGAACAAGTCAGAGCTCTATGTTTACTGGATGCATGCATGAACGAGTGGCTGATTGAAATGAAAATCTTACTGGTGAACACAGAGCGAATATCCCTGATCATTTTGTACAAACATGGGTTGATGTACATGAAGAAAATTCCCAATGCCCATTTTCATACATGATGAGAATTAACATGCCAATCTAGGAACCAACATCAACTGCCCATTGACCAATAGCTCTTGTCCAAAATCCAAAGAAAGACGATGAGAAGAGCAATAAATGTTGCATGCCGTATCTACTTCTACCTACATATTCACATTGCGAGACAACATAATATTCTTGGGCTAGACTCTCAGCCAACATTAAGTAGAAACATGACGAAGACACGCATATAATCCGCATTTGCCTACCTATTAACAAGAGCATGACCAAATATATCCAGAATCTTTATATCATTCATTACACCACATTTTCTACCTTCCTTCCTATCGTGTCCTACGGCTGGTTCTTGCACTCCCATGCTATGCTACATTACATTACAAGGCAAGCAAGAGCCATCTGAATAAACCCAGATATTATGCATGTGTGCAATTCAATCATCATCGTTCGCGTTTGGTTGGTGTGTGTGAGTGAGTTGAGTATATGCACGATTAAGAAAGGACTGAATGTACTCAACATCATCATCATCACATCACAACACCACTGGAAGTAAGCAAGTAAGTCAAGTCCTGCAATCCACTTGAGTGACTTGAGCCACCTCTAAAACAGGATTTCATTTTCATTTCTTTCTTTTTCGTTCTTCCTTTGCCTCGCTCTCAAGTTATATCGCTTTTACAAAGCATAACAAATGTATTTTTCTGTATGTACGTGTACCAAAATATATATACTGTGCATTCTATTATTACACGGCATGCTGCCTATCTTACAAAAAGTATTAATCTTTCTTTTAATACCTTGCATTGCCACAAGGTCTACTTCCAGTCACGTCCGCCTCTCTCATCACATTGCTTCGCTACTACTTGCAATATGAAATACACAAACGAACCAAAACTAATGAAACGGACGAACCACGAGAAGAAAGAAAAGGAAAAATAATAACTTGAACACAATGGAAATGGATTTCCATCTTAGAAGCCACTCGAGCTTAAATAGCTACTTTTCTTCGGCTGGAATATTAAATATGTGCACGAATCAAAATAATACCAGGAGATGAAAGTTAACTCGCATAAAATCGACAAAAAATAGAAAAGTCTCAATATAAGCCGTCTTACTATGTTCATCTTTTAGAAAGCATGAAGAAGTGGCAATAGTTTTCCATACAACGCAAACAAAATCACACAATCTCATTGTAAAGTATCAGCAGCCGAATAAT
>JAQGAP010000789.1:0-26832 GCA_034697805.1 Orchesella bifasciata
CCAGTCGATAGCTTAGGTCAAGACGGAGGATGAGTTCGAAGATGGGTTATCTGAGGTCACGGGAACAAGGTCAACTGGTAAGCTAAACCAATATGATAAGCGTCACATATAGCTTGTGATATACCATTCGAACGCTACTGTAGTGCTGATTACAAATATGCAGTCGTGAAGTCGATCAAGGTTAAAGGTCACGCACAAATGACACACTTGGGTTGTGATGTATCAAATGGAAGCTAGTTTACAGAAGATTTCATTTATGATTCCCAAGTCACACATCACGTCGTAATATTGTCTAAAGGTACATGGCTACGCCTCGATTTGTCGGGTTTATTAGTATAAGTAGTTATTATCTCAAGGTTCCGTAAAAGAGTTAACTAATAAACCTAACCAACCTGGGTAACTCTAGTATCTCCGTCTCGAACTGTTTTCAAAATTTTCCTCTTTTCAAGTGGGATAACGTTGGCTAAGCGATAGACCTCAAGAATTACTGCAGTTAGATAAGGCATCCTGTGTAACAGATAAAATCGAATTGAGCCTACTTATCGTTAGTTCCCCACACGCATGTTCTGGCTGATCCATTATGCATTTACTTACATTTCTAATTGATCCACACTGAGAGTCCTGTTCTGACCTCCAACAACCTTTTGCACTTCCGTCCGGATTTGTTTCTGAACGTCTGCACACTTACTAATGTGCATCATCGCAAAGTTGAGGGTGCTTTGAAGAACCAATGTTGAAGGAAAGAAAACGTTGAAGAGGACCGAGATCAGAGTAGCGTCTATCCGTAAATATAATAGATAAGTAGATCCGTAGATAAAAGTTATTTTTATAGAACAGGAACAATGTACGTTCTCTTGAAAAGCGTATTAGATTATACGAGGATATTCCATAACGTAGTATAAATTGGATTGAATGAAACCTAACCTGAAAATGGGACGTCTTGAGATTTTTTGCCTTGAACATCATTAAACTCTTCAATTTTCAATAAAAACTTGTCAATGAGATTCTTTGGGGAGCTGAGGTAATCTTTCTGTGACCTGCGCTCTTGAACCAAGTTCTAGAAAAAAGTGAATACTTTATGTTGCCTAAACTTGATATTTTCTTAGGATTATATATTGATGAAACATATATCTTGTGCACCTGTAGAAAGCGTTGTATTTGCTGATTTACTTCAACCAACTTATCAAATCCAATTTGTTTAGGTGCCCACTCACTCAATATTGGCCAGTTGGCCAAGTAGCGCGTGCTCTCAATTGTGATTTCCTCCCAATTTTTAATTAACTTGAGAAGCTCCTGAAGTCTAGAATCTTCCACTGTGAGAACCTCACCAGTTACCAGCGTCCAATTAATACTGAGAGCAAAGGGGAGAAAGAAATTGTCCATTTCGAGTTTCTTTTTGTTCTCATCTCTCCAGTATTTTACAAGTCCGCAAAGATCGGAAGATTTGGTTGTCAAAACTGAATCTAAACTGTGTTCCTTGCCAAAGCCGTAATCTCTCAAAGCTTGGTTGGCATACATTCTAGCTGACGCCCAAGCTCGAATTGAGTCCGCGTTGTCAGTAACTATATGCATGAAGAAAAAACCCATATAATACATATATATAGCAAATACATGCCCATAGTTTTTTATTCCTTTAATACCGGCTCTATTTCCCCTAGACTTTGTCCGATCCAGTAACCACACGTCATCTTGTTCACCAACCCAGTCATCACTTCGTAAAACTTCCTGAATTCGTTCAAACCCACTGATCACAACTGCAAAGTCAAAAACACACCCTTAATTCCATTCCGAGTTTTGCAATATACATCTGGATTAATTATTATTAGTTTATGTAAATTTTACTTGAGCCAACGAATCCAAACCAAAGTTTCATCTTGTCCCCATGCACAGAAGCCAATTTAGTCAACGCTTTGTACGTGTACTGCCTGTCATAATAGTATAGTTGGTGCAGATTCCCAAATACAGGTACTCGGATAGGACCTAGAAATAAAGTCACAATCAGTTACAGCTTAGCTGAGCTTAGCTTAAAACTGTCCGAAAACTACATGCGATAAGAGATCTATATAATATCCCTTATCTATTATAAACTATTCGAATAATGTGTTACATATGAAAATACATACCAAAGGGTATCCGTTTGAAACGGTCATTCAGCTCGTCACACATGATGACCCCGAGAAGCATTAGGATTAGTATTCCCACAAAATAGAGAAACTCCATCTTAATTTCTCGTTTGCATGGAACGTTTAACTTCGATTTAGAACAGATTTGCAGCTTCACTCAATACTAAATCGCTTAATCATTCAGTGAATACGAACTGGAATGGTCGAGTAAGGAAATATTTTTTCGAACGGTTTTCCAAAAACTCAGCGGACAGATGAGCACAGTGACAAATGATGCAAAGAGTGTAATATCCATAATCACAATGCGTACTGCTATGTGTATGGTAGAGCCAGCACCCGCACCAGTGTGTGTACGTTATGCCCTCTTCTTCGTTACTCGTCCAGTAGTAAGTTCAGTGTGAAGAACGAGTAAAAGCAACCCTTTCCCTAAAGTTTGCCTTCAGAAAATATTATATCCGACTCTTCCAGCATCAAGCATCAGTTCTGTAACAGTTCTGTTTGCTTTTTCCTGTACCTACACCAGAACGAGCCATTAAACGAGTGTATGGTTTGGTTAAGCTCACTCACATTTTGTGGGGTGACATATGAGTTGAGTTGTTGAGGTCTGTTTCGTATGTCTGTTAGCATGTATGCGAATTGGAGCACCCTTTTGTGATGGATGATAAAAATCAGAAATCCCTATGAACATTAATACAACAGCAGCAGCTTGCACAATTTGAGACAGGGTCTGGTTTCCTAACTTTCATCAATCCAGCAATTACACACAGCCATATGCCATATACATGCATGATGCATTTTATTGCTACTTTTATGGAGATTGAGTTTCAACCGTTTACACCACAGCAGTTTGAAACTTATTCTGAAATCTCAATATAAAAGATGGTGGTAATTCATAAGTTGACATATAAATTCCTAAGATGTACATTGGGGCTAAGCGAAACATTTATTTATTTTAACAATTTTTCCCATGTTGTACCAAAGACCAACCCAATGGGGTATAAAAAGTTTCGAATGCAACCTCTTCATAACGTTTAGGAAACCAGCGTTGTGTCTGTCCGTATAATGTTATTCAAGTCATTTTATTTAAAATTCTCAAACTCGTTTAGGCTGGCTAATAGTATAGTTTCGTCGAGGAACCCAATCGCATGAGTTATTATGTTGATGTATATACTAATATGTATCAATGATTTCTGAGAATTGTTTTATGGTAATTTTATGGTAATGGTATACCTTTGAACTTTTATCTGCTTCGGATTTAAGTTCATGACTATTATGCACTTCACACTTCTGCCAGTCATTTTCCACAAATGATATTAATATCTAGATTTATTAATCATAATCATATAAAAAGTAACACCTATGAGATTCTGATTCTACCAATCATCATTGTGCGTGCATACACACTGTCTTTACCTTCAGACATCATGTCACACGTATTTACATTTTGTTTACTTGTAGTGACATCACGACTGAATGGAATGCAAACGAGTTTATGTACGAAATTGGTTTTTCATTCATTAATTCATATTCATAGGTCATAGACCATGCAAGCATGGTGAAGGTGCAGGTCAAACTGAAGAATATGGGCGCATGGTCTCCAAACCATCTTGGTTTTAGTGTATGAAAATCGTCAGAAGCTAGATTGCTTATCGTCAGAGAATATCGAAAATAATGTGATCATCAAACTCATCAGTACGAAAAGCACGTAAAATGTTAAGACAGGCCACGTAGGTAATTTTTTCTTTCGACCAGTCTTCCATCTCTATTATAGCCACGTACTTCGACCTTGACTTGGGTCAGTGCAACGTTCAATGGTTCAATACTTTGAATTGAATTGAAAGCATCTATGTATCATTCATGTCATTTGATTCATTCGAAAAACAATCTGCCACCTGTGTCAATGGCAAACGATATGCTTATAGCACCATGAAGGTTATGATTTTTTATATTTTTTATGCTTTCAAATTTACTAGGCATAACACTTGGATTATGTTGTCGATGGGTAGCATTTGGTTTCATTTCCAAAATCAATCAGCTCCTCGAGCAAGTAGCATTTTAGTCATTTAATTAGACTGGTTAAATTACTAATTGGCTGATTTTGTGCAAGAAGTCGTAAGTTTAAAGTATCACTCATTCAAATCAGACTAATCGAGAAGTTCTTCTTTCTTCATCATGCCATCCCCATGCTGTCTCATTGTAGCCTTTTCATATGCCAACATTCATACACGTCGTGATATTCTTTTTATTAATAGCCAGTGACGTTCTCAGGTTCATGGTGTCTGTTCGTCGTACATAAGTTAAGTTAAGTCCTACTAACTATACATTTAGGATGCAAAATCAAGTAGTGTCAGTGTTGACCCGACACATAGACATAAATACTCCATGACCCAACATCACATTGTAATACTGTATACACGAAGATGGTGTATGTATTAAATATTTTGGATGTCTGCTATTCATTTTATTGAATTAAAACTAGCCATTTATTTACATTAATGCTTGTCAACGAGCCAAGATACATACGTTTGAGGCTGTGAACAAACAGCCAGAAGTTAATTTTAATCCCCGAAGCATTTTCTGTGCTTGTCTGCCTACCACTTTCAATTCCGTAATATTTTGTTCAACTCAATAAAGTCTGTTTTAAAAAATCTTGGAGATGAGTTATAATAAGGATAACCCATAACCCCATGAATTAAACTGCTTCTTAACTTGAGGTTCATAAGTCTCAGGTTGTATGACTATTGCGTATTCCGTCAGGTTGCGAATTCCATTTTTGCGAGAATTATTTTGACTCGATCATGCTTAACACAAATTAATTAGTTGGGAACGTGACCAGCGATCAGAGAGAGGGAGAGAGAGTTGACCAGAATTAAAGCAGTCTCTGGACTTTTGGAGTTTGAATGGGTCGTTTCGGTCAATGAACACATGGTAAATCTTAAGATAAAACGGTTGACGGTATGAATTGTTTTTAATTGGCTGAATGAAATTGACTCAATTGAAACTTTTATGCAAAACTTTGAACATGATCAATGGTCATAAAGATAAAGATCAATGTAGATGAAAGTCGAATAGCATAATAAAATTATTGTCCTTGACTGTTCCTAAATAAATTGGTATTTGCAACGAATGTGCCCGTCCGGTTAGCTTCTGTTCCATACTTTGGTCATGCAAAACAACAACAACACACTACATTCCTTTTTTGTTATTTCATTTAATGTAAGAGCAGTCAAGTGGAAAGCTACACTGTAATCAAGAAGTAAGTCCAGCTGTATGAAATTCTGAAGTAGTAATTTTCTTTACAATATAAATTGATTTACGACTTTCTCTGTGTTATGTGGTGGTTATGGCTCTCTTATGTCCTATGCTGAGACCAAATACATAAAATAATTCTGAATTTGTGACGGTTCAAAAATCAATATTTGTGTCATATGAATAAGTAAATGCATGACCAGTCGGCTCGTATTTCATAACTCTTGGATGTATTATTGAACAGTATGTTTTTTAATTCAATTCTTCTCTGTAGAATCTTTCAAGGAATAAATTCGTTCGATATACAACCCTACTCATTCCATTTAATTTTATTGTTAATACTAATACTATGCGATAATTTATAGTCAGTCAAAACGGTAAAGAGTAAAAGGATTTGTCATACTTTGGATTGTTTCTTCATCATTATATATTAATATCGTAACTTTAAAATGTAGATTTTTCCGAAAGACAATAGTACATTTGGACTGTCGACGATCTTCCTGGTTAACTCTGTCAGGTTAACAAACGATCCAGTTTCAATATTCATGAAATATCAAAATTAAACATTCAGCTTATTTACAAATTATTGATTGTACACAATTATCGCAACTTACTTTTCTTCAAAATCGAACATTCAGTAAGTGAATAATATAATCCAACAAATAACATGGATTATAGAAACGCTAGAGAAAGAATACGCATCGAATAATATGTGCTTTTACTCTTATGGCATATACATATAAAGATCGATCTTATTCTTTGTTCATCCCTTTTATGTAGACGGGAAGGGAAAAGGAAATGATCATAGTGTACCGGACATACCACGGAATAAAGTGCTCTGCTGTATTAGCACTGTTGAAATGATGAATATACTTTTACCACATACAGTATATACGTCTAATGTTGAAGGGAGTTGGAACAGTCAATTTGTTACCAGAGGGTTACAATTTACTAATTTATGCATCTTGGAACGAATAGTTGAATGATTGCTATGTACATGAACATTATAGCATGAACGTGAGGAATATGAAAGTCCTAATAGTCTCAGTTGCAGAGATATCTCAGACATTGTAGAGGTCCACATAATTTGATTTTAGCTCATTGATTGGAAATCAATAAACTTATTATTTGACTTATTTAACGTTTATGCATAATTTGGTTGAATTGAAACCGTTTTGGAGTTTTCGTAGAAAGTAAAGCACCAAAGAAGGATTATTGATGCACGACCTAGTCACTAGTAGGTCGAAAACCAAGAGGCAATTCATATATCCAAGAAAGATTTTAAGCATTGCAGCAAATGGAACGGCAGCTGAAAATATATACATTTTATTGATTAGTTTATTCGAAGGAAGAGTACAAGTTTCCTTTGCATTCTGAGTACATGGTAATAATGTGAAAACGCAACTGTGTAGCTGCAAAAAGCAAAACCAAGTCTCTATAAAACTCCAGCCAGCAGTAGGAAGTCATATTAGGCAATGTTAAAGCTTGTAGAATATCCCTAATGAAGTAGTTGGGTGTATACCAGTACCAGTGCTCGTTGTTGCCCGTCCGTTGCTTCACAAAAACTGCAGTATTTTTGCCAGCAACAACATGCTTATGATATGAGCTGGGTTTGATTGAATGTCCACAATCCACAACCCTTGTTTGTGGCGATGTGATATGGAATATGATGTGGTGGTACTGCTACTGGTAGCGTGCTATAGCAGCTCCCCAGTACTGTTCCCATTCTTCTGACGTGATCCGCATCCGAACAACTGAATTCACTTTGTAGTGCTGATTCAGTTGTCACTAAGCAGGCTTGTGTATTCGCTTGCTGTTGTGCTGAATGTGTGAAGCCTTTTCTCAAAAGTTACGGCAACCAAACATTTTCCTTTTCCAGCATCCTCAGTTCAGCTCAAGTAAACGTGTATATTGAAGCGACTCTGTGGATACAAGGTAAAAACTTTTCTTGACATTGCATCTAAATATCATGTATTAATTTAAAATTTACTTTCTCTAATTTGATTTTTGACTGGAATTATTAGGGTATAGTTGCCATCATGGCACCAAACATCCGCGATGCGTCTCAGGACCATGAAAACTTGATACAAGAGGAAAATGCTATGAAGATTGGGAAAAAAGAGGTTCTCTACGATGGCTACTTTTATGACGTCACAAACTTCATTGATAAACACCCTGGTGGCTACGTTATTGAATATTACACAAATACGGGCGAAGATGCAACAGTGCCGATCATGATGTTTCATCATAGATCCAAGAAGAAGGTTGATGCTATCATGAACTCACTTCCCAGAAGACCTGCCATGGAACATGAAAGTAAGCCTTGTAAATTTTATATTTCTTCTAGTCGGCTTGGCTATTTTTTTAAAAAAAGAAGTTACTAAACATGCGCACATATTTACAGTGAACTTTGGAAGTGATGCAAAAACTCGCGATCGGTACAAAAACATGACGAAGGATTTTCGTCAGTTATTGAAGGAAGTTGAGGAGGAAGGTTTATTTAAGCCTGTGTACTTTCGGAATGCCATGGTCGTCGTTGAAGTTACATTAACGATGCTTCTTGGTGGGTACATCGTGATGCAAAATGATGCCTTCTTGTGGAAGGTTTTGGGAGCCATCATTACTGGTCTCGGGATGGGAAGAATGGGCTTGTTGCAACATGAATGTGGACACAACTCGGTGACTGGAAACCCGAAACGGGACAAATTTCTCCAGAACATATTTTACGGTAAAAACTTATTGCCATAATGCATACAACATGACATTAGTATTTTTTAACTACATTACAAGACTATATAAAAACTTGGTACGGGGTTCTAAAAGAAATTCAACTGATAGAAGGTATATCGCCATACAACTTATATGGATGGAAATATGTCGATTTTTTTATGCCATGACGTACTGTGTTTCCATATAAATTACAAATTCTGAACCAAAATGAGCTGTCGATGACGGAATACACATATTGGGTAGCTTGGATTTCTCCTCCGATTGTAAAAGATACGGTACAGCATCTGTACAGTGACCAAGGAAATATGGTACGGCAAGGGTAAAAAATTCGACATATTATACTACCTTCTAGTTCTTAGTTTTATTTCCATTAGGGTTCTATATGGGAATGTCATCACAATGGTGGAGGCGTCGTCATAACAGACATCATGCCATGCCACAACGATTCCAACGTGACTTTGACATGGAGCATCTGCCGGTGACAGCTGTGCACGAGGATTTCGTATATGACCCAGAAAACATTGCGCAAAATAACGTTCTTACTCGAAATCAGGTAATATATATTTAGTAGTACTTTAAATTATCTATTTTGAAATCTAGCTAATAGCAAACTAACGTAACTAATGTTTTTCTATAGGGTTTCTTGTTACCTCTGAATGGAACACTCTTCATCTGCGCCATCAACTTCTACTACCATCCTCATTACATCTTCAAGCGGCGTCTTTGGAACGAAATGATTGCTCTTCTTCTGCACTTTGGCATTGCATTATCAACAATCGGGGTATGGCCTTACATGTTGGCCAAATCCTTCATGTCACTGTACCTCTCTTCTTCCTTTGCCCTTAATCACACTCATTTACCCATCACGTACGAGCCAAAGCACTGGGTTGAATTTGGGCTTCTCCACACAGCTAACATAAATCCGAATTGGTTCAATGACTGGTGGCTTATCTTGCTAAACTATCAAATTGAACATCATCTCTTCCCCACAATGCCACAGTACAACCTTCGCTTTACGGCTGAACGGGTAAAGAAGCTGGCAGCCAAATATTCTCTAAAGTATAACGTCGAATCATTACCCAGAAGCTACATGAACACAATGCACCACGTGTTGCATGTTCAAGATCACGTCCGACAGGTCAACAAGGAGGCTAAAGCAAAATAAAACTGCAATAATAATATATGATAAGAATATTATTCTGCTACCATTGTTAAGTACCTTCACCCTTCGTTAACCAGTCTTTATTCATCAGCATTGTTTGTCAAGTCAAAGTCAAATATGTACCATGCAGTCGCTTTGCCACTTTAAAGGAATATTCAGCTTGCTTATCATGACTTGCTGTCCTTTTCTAGTAGTTTTCTAAGCTTCCATCCAAAATGATAATTTTTAATGTAAATGTATATACTACTTAAACGATGTTGTAGCAATGTAACTGAAAAGTAAGTAATAAACTATGCCTTCTGTAATTATTAATAAAGTAATGACTTGTATTGTAAAAGAATCGTGTACAACTCTTTTTTACTTCGCTGCTTGTAACACACCACAGATTAATTAAGAAATGAACAGTATATTTTTATTTCTATTTCATATAGCACGCATGACATCCAATTTTATGATTATCAGTTGGCAAACTGTCAATACAATGAGCATTTAATGATCTTTCATTCTGATAAGTAATACATAACATCATTTTCAAACGACACTATTTCTTCTTGCAGCCGGCTGGCCTTGTCTGACAAGGGCATCAATGAAAGTTGCGTCGACAGTTGTTGATGACCCTTCCGGTAAACTACCGGGTAAAGTGGGAGTGAAAGGGACATGGGCGCTGGCAGTAGGTGCTGAAACCACAACATGATCCATTGCCGACGAAATTCTTGATAGTGTGCTGCTGTTTGAACTTACAATGCTATTCGTGACGGAAATTGAAGTAGCTCGTCGTCTGAGGGGAATAGGTCGTGAGTTTACTGAAGCTCTACTTGTTCCGTGTGCAGGAGAATTAGCAACGGATGAAGAGGAGGATGAAGGACCACCCGACTTGGAATTTCCATCTTTCAAGTAAATTTTATCGTCTTTTTCCAGGTCTTCATCTATGGAATCATCTTCAAGTATCGTTTCCATCGGATTTCCCAAATTACTAGACACAACGTGATAATTTTGGACAGTGCTCACAACACCTGCGGTATGAACACCAGGCATGCTATAAACGGGTAATCCTAAAGAACTCAGTTGTTGGTTCAATGCTTCTTGGTTCGGCTTTAAATGTCGGTTGCCACCACCTCCCATCATTCCAATGGAGGAGTGATTCGTTAGGGATACATAATTTCCATATTGGTCCAAACATCCTCCACCTCCGGTGGTGTTTGGTCGTACAATTATCCTATCTCCATTATTGTCACGCATTGTTGCAGCTCCCTCATTCATCATGAATGTTCCACCTTCCATATTACTCATTTGAATAGTGCTAGCAGTCTCTGAAGCGGACATTCCATTCCATTCTGTAATCCTATTATCACCCCGCTCATCTAAAAGTTTTAGTGCTTCTATAAGCTCTGCCGCTGCCTCCATCTCATCAATATTGACTCGAAACGGTGGAGGAGGTGGCATATTGCCGTTGTGACCTCCACCATACCCCAATAAATTGCCACTACCACGATACGAAAGTAGTGCACTGCTGCCCCGTCGTGGTGCTCCATTCGGCGCAGAGCTTGTTTCCCGACGTTGTGGATGCGGGGTACCTTGTTCGCTGGTACTATTCCCACTACCTGCTCCAGACAAATGACTTGTCGTGTTCGTCAAACTATTTCTTCGGGATTCCGATAGTGAACCCAGGAAAGAAGAGGAATGATGACCTGTTTGAGCACTCCGGTCAGACGGTCTAGCTGAGTAAGGATTTCGAGTGAACTGACGACTCGCTATGATAAACAACGGAATTTCACCGTTAGCCATATCCCAACGATATTTCAGTTTTGGTGGAGGAGCAGGATAAAAGATCTTTGGTGGCATTGGCCTACAATAAATTAAAAGGTTAACACTGATACTGATCTTTCAGCGAAAGCAAAAATTATTTCATTATTAGTAGTACCGAAGTGGTCCCATCGCATAAGTTTGCGTTTCAGGTCCTCTTGCCCAGAATGGGTCACCAGCAGAATAAAAGCTTGGGTCGACGTAAGGCCCATTTTTATTCCGGAGCATCCAACTATTTCTGCAACACCCAAATAAGAACTGAATGTATGTATGCACTGGATGTGATTGTACTTTTAAGATTGGGGCAATGTGAAAAAATTCCTATAGCCACTTGTCTAATGAAATATCCAAAAGTACCATGTCTTATGCAAGTAATTGTTAGTTTTAAATGTCTTAATTGTAAATTTCAATGAAGGTACATTAGTAAATGTTCAAAATATTACGAAATGAAAGTTTACAAAAATGTTCAGTACTTACAAATGAAATCTCCCACAAGTGAGCAAGTAAAGAATGTGGTGAGGCAGATTGTAGACCCAACAGAAAAATATGGAAAATGAGCAGGCTAATAGCACAAGACAAATGAAGCCCACAGCGAGCACTAATTTATATGTTTCTGAGTAGCAGCAATATGGACTCTTTTCATATCTATCGAATCGATCATAACAGCAGAAATCTGGAATTTTTGGAACAATAAAGAAAATTGTTTTAAGTAAGTATTTATCACTTTTCAAAATAATTTAGAATTAGATCTCCTTCATGCATACCTTGAATCGTCCACTGAAAATACGCATTACAAGTAATGGTTCGATTACCAGAAGTTATCTGGCCGCCCAAATATGTAACCGTGATTTCATAATACTTCCTTTTCATACACTCAGTTCCCAAAACTGAATAATTTGTTGAGCTACTTAAAATCCAGATTAAGTTTATCAAAAGTAGCTTTATCACATAGGGTGACGATGACCAGTACTTTCGTTCTGATACTCTTGGACAGCTTGCCCAAAACCCAGTTAGGAATGATTCCATCTTAAACCCTCAAAATCTCAAAATACCCATGAAGAATTTTGGTAACTTTTCTACTAATTAGAAATGGATGCAAAAGTAGTAGATGGATTTGTTAACGCACTATGTCCTGGAACGACCACATAATTTAATGTTTAATATTACTAAATGCTCATGTCCAAAAAAAACTTTATTCCATTATTTTTTAGTTAAAAATCGGATCAGAGTATAGTAACACACGTCACAGTCGCAGTAATTTTTCTACGTTCTGCAGCCAAGAAATGAAACAATATGCCAGGCCAAACCTTTATTTCAAATACGTCATCCTTTCCTCAATTTAAAATGTGAACAGAAAATAAACGATTTCAATTTTAAATAACTACAGGTTAATGCTTAGCTAAGTACGAATTTTAAATCGAAAAAATCTAATTAAGCTGCTAAGGGTGGAGTATTTTATTTCCAATGTCCCAAACACACATCCCTGTAATAAGTAGTTTGTGATATAGCTTTGATCGCATGTCCCAGCAAAAGCTTGAATGTTCGTTAGAGCCCGTACAAGCTATTAACTACGTAAAAGTAAAGGAAATGTGGAGAAAAATATTGAAAGTGAAGTACTTGCAACTTGACATTTATATTTGTAGGTACATATTGGAAATGTTGTAAACGGAATAATACAGAAAGGATTTGAAGGATGGCATTTGTCCTACTCCAACTGTCCCATTCAATCGATATAGCTTCGTGAATAATAGGAAGGAATATATCGATAGTCAATTTTAGTTTTTCCTACGTGTACATTATGGCTTATGTTTGGAATGACAGTTGGCTTTAACTAAACAGTTGCACCTATAAAACCGTAACGATCAATTTTGGAAGTTTTACTCCAGCTTTTCTATAAAACATGGCAAGGATTCCTCTACTATTCTACTAGTAAGCTGTTTTCTCATCAGACAAACGCACTGGGACGGGTTAAAGCTTGTCCCCGATATTCATTTACCCAAACCCCTTTATACAATACATGTATGATCATGATGGACATGTGAGCATAATAGTTTTCGTAGCATGGACACATCTAGGCCGAATGACAGTGTAAAATAGATTAAAGCTTGTGAGTTACCTACAACTTGTAAGCTACAAGTACTACTGATTGGAATGACATACGTTACTCACACACGGAAAAGATTACTGTAATGATTTCTACAATATTGAATATATGGAACCAGTGACTGACTGAAGACAAACAAGTCCTTACATTTCATCAAAAATTAATAGCACAGGAAGTGTAAGCAGTCAGAAAAGTTAGTATAGGCATGCTTGTATGTGCAAGCAACTAGAATGCATTTTGATAGTTGGGCGAAAGAGAATCTGCAGAAAGGTCGAATGGCCTTGGGCATGCAAATCCTCATGCGGAGAATTTTAATCAGATCAACAACCACATCAAAATCAAAATGTTAAATGACGTGCCATAATTTTACGACATCATTTCATAGGCTCACAGAAGTACATTAAACGTTGAACGTAATGACGATAAGTCGCTGCAATCACAACCCAATACATTTTACTCAAGAAAAATTATTACAATACTAACATAGTTATATATAATATTCAATATATTAACAGAAATAAATTGTACAAGATGAGATTAGACTAAGCGCACTGTTACCTGCTTTGCGGTTGGTTTACACACATAGATGTTGGCTTCTCTTATGTTCCTAATGTACTGAAAATTATATACCCAGTTTTTAAAATTTGAACTGTTGTCAAACAATTTCGTTAATTCGTGTGCTTACACTTCATAGCCATACTTACATTTATTAAGTAGTAGTAGTAGTACATATTTATCAACAACTAGTGGAGGCTGAAGCTGAAATGATGGAAGTCAGCCTCCTTTTAAGTTTTGTGAATGTTGGTCGTTTATCCGGATCATCATACCAGCATATGAGCATCAATTCATAACTGAAAGTATAAAACCAAATTATTATACATTCACAATTAGCATAAGTTTTGCTTTTTCTAACCATTCCAATGTTGCAAAATTCGGCTTCGGAAGTCGGTAGCCATGCTTAATGCACATCGTAAACTCTGATCCATACGAGTATTCTGGATACGGAGTACTTCCGAGAGTAAACAACTGAACAGAGATCCACTATAAATTATTTGTTCCACTTTTTTCTTTGAAATGGGAATAACGCACTATCAATTTTTACCTCCCACATAAAAATCCCATAAGTCCACACGTCCGACTTTGGTGAAAATATGTCGTCTAACAGTGACTCAATGGCAAACCACCTCCATGGAACAATTAGATCCCGATTAGTGTTCGTGTTATTAGCAACACTGTTTTGGGCAGAATTAATGCTTCCGGGTATCTTTGCTAAATTGAAGTCTGCAAGTTTTGTTGCTAAATTTGAGTCTAAAAGAACATTACGTGCTGAGAGCGTGACATGTACCACCTAATGATTTAAAATAAAAACGAATCAGTATTCACAATTCAAGTTTGAGTGACAATATCTCAAAGATGCACTAAGCTATTTCTGGGTACCTTTCTCAAAGCAAGAAACTCCAAGCAATCACTTATTTCAATACACCACCTTATCAACTGTAAAGTATTGAACTCATTACCAGGGTGTGTATTTTGAATATGTGAATCTGACGCTTTTTGCCTGTACGCAAAAAGACATAATCACATTTAATTTGTACATACAAAACTTGTAGAGTAAATAATTTGTTAAATTAGGTAAGTTGTTCATTTTAAAGTTGATATTTACTTACATGTTTTCAACAATTGGCAAACTTCCGGATTTAACAAGATCAACAAAATTAGTTCGATTCTGACTTAAAAACGATTTCAATGAACCACTTTCGCAATATTCAAACACAATAAAAACTTCTCCTTTTCTTATATTTTCCGTGCAAACACCAATAAACTCAACAATTCCGTGATGTTTTCCAACTTGTTTCATTACTTGACATTCCCTCAACATCTTTTTGATTGATCTGGTAGTTGCTTGCCCTGATTTAATGGTTTTAACAGCAATTGTCCTCCTAGTTTCCAGCAACAACTTTCCTTTGAAAGTTATGGAACTTTCACCTACTCCAATAATGGATGTTGTGCTATCACGGATGTTACCAATGTCAATCACGTCCCTTGGAAGCTCATAACCTTCAGTTGTGAAGCTTCGACATATAGTGTGCAATCCCGTAATGTCATTCACATAATCATTCTCTTCAATTGGATCTACCTGGTGCACATGTGGAACTTGATTCCTTTTTGGTACTCTGTTTCGGATCGCAAGAATTCTTCGCTTCTTTCTCCACAGCATAAATGCCAATACAATTACCACTATGAGCATGATTACTGCGAGTGAGCTTGTTACTGATAAAACAATAATTTCCAACGTTTCAAATCCAGACTTTGGAGTTTTCGACGGGAGTATCGCAGTCCTCAAAGTCATTGCAGTGGTGGGTTCACAATGAATGTCGCAGTGTTGTATGCAATAACCGATTGCCCAGGAGTTTCTTCTATCATATAGTGCAAACGTTTCATTAACTTTGGAAAATGTAACGTTATCTTTGAATACTGGAAGCCTGGTGCAATCACCCGTTCCATTGAAAAAATAGTACATCAAAGGTTGATTCAATTTTCGACTTGAGAAGTCATTTGCATTGAGAAATTCTATAATTGTTTCACAATGCAATAATGCACACGAAGCAGAGAATGACATTTTGGCTTCGAATTTTTCTGGTTGACCTTAACAAGAATAACAAATCGCATTGAAGTACGTGACGAATTGGGAATTTTAATACGATCTCTTCTGTCGAAATTATATTTGCTTAAAAAGTGAAAAGTTTTTCATTATGTATTAATTAAACCTGCTTGACCTCCAATAGAGCTTTGCCTGTGTCCACATATAGAATCGATACATGCCCCAACAAGGAGTGCAAAAAGTAAATATCTGATCATTTTTGTTAATTGGTACAGACCTATAAAATTTTCCTCATCTGTGAGAATGAATAAAAACTTTTTACGTGACACCAAATTATCTTTCAGTCTGCATATAATAATGAATTGCTGAAATACTATTTTCTCATATCCAGTACCAGAAATTTTGCACAAAAACCAACAGTTTTAGTACATAAAATTTGCCAGAATAATTCTTGGTGCGAAATGAAATGTAATTTTTATTATGCGCACTTACATACAATACAATTTACTTACCGTATGTAATCGTAATCGCGGTGAGGATGACTTTTTTTGTGGTTTTATTTATTTGGTTGTGGTTACATCGACACAACAGTATATTATGGAGGACTCCATAGTTTAAGATAAGACACGACTTCGTGTCTTACTAACAAAAAGGAAAATGTGTCTTAAGCTTGAAGCTTGATTGAATGCATGCACTCCCAATTAATTTTTTGTAAAAGTACTACGCTACATGGTCATGCTTACATCAATTGCAATTATTTCCACTACTGACAACATCTAGTATAAAATTCACAAAATACTTATATCTTATTGCATAAATTCGCTTACATGGTTGGGCCGTCGAATATGTCATTGGTTGATTGGTTAAAGACTTCGGAGGTTTGAGTCGTACGTTAACTGTAAAATAAGGCTTTTACCTATGACTTAATTGATCTTCATCATGGCGAGCGTGGTATTGCTACTATAATTTCTTTAATCAATCATTCATTCATTCATCACGCATGAATATTTCTAAAAGTCCAATTTCGATTCCTTTTGCATTGCACTTATCCACTGTCCAAATATCTTACTCATAATAAGCCTGCTAAATCAAGTAAGATTCACATAAATTGCTGTGGCGAATATTTATTATACGATTTATCTCTAATGGAGCGGAAAATATGACGAAACTTATGTCAGTTTGTACTGCATATCATATTCTTATGTTCAGTTCATCGTATGCTGGGAGTTTTCTTAAAGAATCTCGTGACCTTGAATAATGTTACGAATGTTTCAGCAAGTTATGGACGCTATTAACACTATTTCAAGCCCAATCATCCAAAATCGGAGTGGAGGGGATGTAAGTTGGCTCCATGCTCTCCTCCTATCACAACCAATTTCATCGGATTAGCTTGTCTGTTTTGGTTGATACACATGAATACTGGGTAGAATGTACCTTATTACGAATGTTTTGTCTGTCTGTCTATCCGGGAGTACAGTATTGAACACTTTAAGTAGTCAGATTCAAATTCAAATTCATCAAATCAAAGGTCAAGGTAAAAAATATCGGATTGGAATTCAGGTTCCATAGTACATAAATATTAGGCTTGTTATCGTCGCCTTTTGATATGCAAAGTTGAAACAAATAATTTTTTTGACAATCTCGGCAGTACATGCGGTCAGTAGCCACGGACCATGGTTGAAGGTGTAGTCTTGGAACACGCTAAATGTAAGCAAGTTCAAATTTACATTGTACAATCCAAACATGTTTTAGGGTGAAAAACAGGGGAGAATTGTCCTGACACGCACTGAATACCATCTTTCTGACGGTACGTGATTACATCTTGAGTTGCTTATTTGTTCAACGAATGGAAAATATCCTTTGCGTGAGCTACATAAGTCGTCTTTAGGGCTAGTGATAACATTATGTTTGCACACATGCCAAATGTCATTTTGGAATTTCATCCTGAGTACCCGGAGCATAAAATTTATGACACATGAATGCATCATTGCATAAACATTTCCAGTACGGATAAGAAAGCAAACTCTTCCGTCTCGAATCTTCGAATTTCCGTAATTTGATACGGAAAGCGTGGTTGGTTATACGCTGTTGGCAATTCAGAAATCCACATTGGCATCAACGATAGATTATTTTGCTGGTGCCAAAAGCAATATTTGGCCATAATATTCCCTCTCGTATTTCTTTTATCGTGATAATACTTAAGTCGATATTCAATATTACTTCCTTGCAATAATGCTCACAATCGCTATCGCTGGCTTTATAGTGTACACACTTGAATATTACGTAGTTTGCTGGCACCTTTCAACAACACGTAAATTGGCAATCTCAAGATTATTTTAAGCATTTAGTTTTTGTAAAGATATTTAGCGTGATTACGTTGATGTCGCTATCGACTTTCAGAAAAATTGCCTCGAATTAAGATCGGAGACATTGCACAAAAGGGATCAAAGCGTTTTTTGCTGGGGGCTATGCTCTATGCTAAAATGGCGAAAGGAATTCATTTCGTTTACAAAACATCCTTGACACGGAAAGTTGGAAACTGTTGTTGATTATTCTGAATATCAAAGAAAGTACACAGAATCTCGTATTCGAACTAGCTATAGGAAGCATTAGAATTAGCAGGTTGTTTGTGCTAATGCTGCATAATGTAAGTCCAGGCTGACAGTTTCGAGCATTCTGTTTTAAAATGCCCCACGACAGCAAACAGGGGAGGGCAGATTTTTCCAAACCTTAATTAATTAACCTTTAATTACGTAAAAAATTAAGTCAGATCTTTCTAAAAAAAATACTTGCCTGACTACACAAGATTTTGAACGCTTGGTTGTTGGTAATAATTTTTCATATACCGTGTCTGCCATCCAATGCTGGTACGTGAACAGAGAGAACAGAACTAACGAAAATTAGTGAAACCAAACAAACACAACGTAAATAAAATTTTCCTACCCATCCAATAAAGCATCTAGTTTTTAATTAAGCTGTGATGAATACGATGCTTTTATTACATTTTTGTACATTGAAATGTGCTTCTTTCGTTGAAGTTCAGCTTTTATTCTTGCTACCTGAGATGCGCAAATACCTACTACAAACGCTAGTTAGTAAATAATTGTGCTAATAATTTTGGGAAACCAAAATTAAACTTACTTGTGTGATGAAGGAAGTTGAACAGAAAGGGAGACCATATCCTGCTTTTGATCTTTTCTATTTGATTTTGTAAGTTAAAACTCCAAAGTTACTGTTTGAAAAACTGTTTGAAACAAAGAGCTGAAAAAGTTGATGACGCTTGCATTGCTTAGTTTCAGATTTTCCTTGTATATATTACATTTTGCTTTTGTAGAAATATTCAAGCTCGTGCTCGCTACGCTCGTGCTTTTACTCTTGTAACGAGCCATGAAAATTTGTAAAGTTAACGCAACTCACTGTAACAATACCTAGTTAGCCTCAGTAGTACCAATCATGTTGCTTTCATGTACCAGAAAAAATGCCGATCGTTTATATTTTATCAGATGTCAGTAAAGCAGCATATCCAAGAACTACATAATAATTGTAAACCAGAGTGTATCATATTTCC
The DNA here is from genome assembly GCA_034697805.1 of Orchesella bifasciata. Lineage (NCBI taxonomy): Eukaryota > Metazoa > Arthropoda > Collembola > Entomobryomorpha > Orchesellidae > Orchesella > Orchesella bifasciata. The sequence continues at coordinate 19,342 of JAQGAP010000789.1, forward strand.
ATCCCTATCGCATGAAACCCCATTAAAATGTGCCAAAGGAAAGTATGGTACTACTGTAAATAGTAAAGGCTTAAAGTAGTTTTAAAATGGGCTACGTGAATAATTTATTTTAGCATTTCACAGCTGCATATCCCATCACTTAGCACAGTTGAGGACGCTGCTGTCTATGTTTCAGTAAAAGTAGATCAAGTAGATGACAACAATCGCTAGAATGTTAACCATTGAAAGGCATATCGTGTTTCATCAAATAACTGTCCCAATACTCCCAATCATCATTGATGGAAGTTAGAAAAGCGTACTTTTACTATTCCTATTTCATTCGATCATTGAGACTCGTCCTATTGAAGTGCTTTTCCTAGAAATCTACTTACAAACACTTATAGGCTGCAACGGTATTAGCGGATATGAAACACGATCAAGATCAAGGGACTTTTCCAAATTCAGAAAAATAAAAGAGAAGATTGTGTTTTATAAATTCAGTCAGTTGACGGTAGTCTCTGTTGAAGGAAGCACATGCAGATAATGGGCCGTTGAAATGCCCCCTTTAGTATAAAACGCTTATAGTTGAAAAACTATCTCTGGAGATGTCAAACGGAGCCTTCTTAATAAAATGTTAATGAACCTCTACTATGTCATTATAAATCAGTCAACTAGAGGTGATTGTTATCAACCGGTGCGTCACGAATACTGCCTGGAAATGGTGAAAAATTCTGTTGAAGTGCTAACTTCAAAATACTCATACCTTACGCATATTATCGAGAAACGTTGAGGAAAAGTAGTGTCACATAGGCTAGAAAATGTAACGATATGTAAGCTGGGGGCAATATGTCTTACATGTGGATTGAGATTTTGCGAAAAAGTGCAGCCGAAGGTTCCACGTGCACAGGTGCACCGTGCAAGTGACTAGCCCCACAAGAAAATTGTATTTGCATGATGAGTAATGTATGTTTTGGACTGAAGTAATTAAATAAAGTAAAGGTATATCGAATTATTTGTATCTATTTCATTTACAAATGAATAAAATATTATAGCTGATTCCACACACATTTATAGCCACACTTAGGTGGTAAAATAAAGATAAAAGTTATCGCTTTTATTTCTTCATACTTAATACCAGCACCAACCTAACAGCATAGTGTGCCATATCTAATACGACAGTATCTAATACGAAAATACGTGGGTAGTATTCAACAAACAATCATCTAAACAAAGTGTTACCAATCATTATCAAGCTAACTAGCTTGCATGGAAGTTCTACATATGGGACAAGAAGTTCATGGCAATGTATTCATGTTACGAAATAAATTTAAGCACACACCGGGAGAGGCATTATTGATCGGCAATTTAAAGGGAATATACAACTACATTACATTTCACTAAACAACCTTGTGTCATCTCGAGTTGTTCGAATATTTTCAATATTATGTATATTTCTCGACACACAATAACAATGCTAACATAGTTTTTAAATATATCATCTTATCTTCATTTGATCTACTCAAAGTCAGTTACTAAAGGTTTTTGTCAAATGAGAAAACGGATCTTTGTATGGTCTCAATCAGTGCGTCGGTGGCCGTGAGTAATAAAGGGGCATAGCAGGAAACTGGTCTCTGGAGACAAAGAAAGGTACAACACCCGAAGACGATTCGGTTTACTGGTATAGTTTACTGTATTGTTCACGCGCATAAAACACAGTTTAAAGCTAAACTATTACTTATTTATTGTGTTTTGCTTTAATTGAAATTGAAAACCCTGGATTCGATTCATGTTCAAGTATTGCATACTTCGTTTTGTTACATTTTATGTTGGGCCACGTTTACTTCTTTCCTACCTTAAAGTACAGTCAATTAATTCTAACATCTTACGTGCTTTGGTTAAAACATCTACTTTAAGCATATAGATTATTTCTATTTCTACCAAGCATAAACTGAATTTAGTGACAGAAACCTTTTAGGACGATGATTAATTAGCAAACGATATTTGGACTAGTGAACTAACATTATGATGCCGCTTATGAATGTTTAAGTCATTAAATTTGATTTAAAAATGAATGGAGTAGCAGGAACAAATGCAGCATTATTACCTCCTATTAGTTAGTAGAAGGTTCATGAGTAATAGCCGGAGTGTCACCAATCGTGGCGCCATTGATTGCACCGTTTTCAGCCTCGAAGCCGAGGATATTATGTTTGAGGTCATGAATGCTAGGTCCATACGGAGAAGAAAAGAGGATGAGCGTGGTTGAGACTGCAGTGGATATGGCAAAAGCCCAGAATAGGAAGCGATCACAGACAAGAGCCACTTTCTTCCATTCGAGTTGATTGGCATCGTGTTTCGTTTGCTCCGCGGTCCTCATTTCACACCTCTCAATAGTCTCACAAATCTTATTTGCAATTTTACCGAATTTGAATTCAAAATCGTCTAGTGAGCCAGACGAAGAAGCTGGCAATGCAGTAGAAGCTGCTGATGTACCGCCTCCTGAACCCGTTGACAAAAGCTTGGGCTCGAATCTGGGAGATCGTTGTATTATGTCCGTGTAGTCGTACTTTCGCGATGCGCTCCTTGAGTCTAATCGGTGACCCGTGGCTGGATGGAGACCCTGAAAATATGTATTGTTGGTGAATACTTAAAAATTTCCATTTTAAGCGTAACATTAGATTTAATGGATATGGCTTATGTACATTGAGCTGTACACGGAGTTCTCGAAAAGCATCCAGGTGAGAATTTTGTCGCTCAGAGGCCGATGGTGAAGAGTGAGAACAATAGGGTTCTGGGTCCCCTTGGACAAGTAGAATCCGCCCAAGAATCTTTAAGCAAATGAATCTCATGTAGCCTGGCACAGTGACCCCACGGAATCCCCGGTGATGAATGTTTAATGTCACAACTGCCATCGCTGAAGCAAAAGTCACGATGCAAATGCTCACGCCATAGTAAAGACCTAACACAAAATAAATTGTTTGTTACAAAGCTGCAGAGGTACCTAAACATAGTAAGTCATGTCATGCTTTCACTAATCTTAAGTTGTCCTGCCCTGAAACATTTCAAAAATCTAGGGATTGGGGAAATTTTAAAGCTGATGAACGAGAAAAGTGTATTTTTGGGGCAAACTGCACTCGCATATAATAGATATATAGCAAATTACACAATTATCTGTATCTTACTTATGAGAGGAGTTTTTTCCGTTGGTGGTAGACTTTCTCGAATAGTCATGAGAAATACGGTCATAGAAAGTAGTGCGGAAATCCCCAAAGTCACTTTTTCTCCAGAGTCACAAGGGACGAAAAAGACAAGTAGAGCTGCAATTTACATTACAGCATAAAATTACAATATTTGCAGGAGGCTTGAACTGTAGTATATATTCCATAAATTATTCATAACGCAGCGGATAGCAGTACGGTCTTCAATTGTAAGCCTTAAAGAAACAATTTAGTGTGTATTCCAATATTATTTCTCAGTTTGACTGCTAGGTCGACGCTTGAAAGTATGAATTTCATAATGATTATGATGTTATTGTTTAAATCATTTGATATCGTGACTACAAGTTGAATACTGGCGTACGAAGGTCAAATTATGAAACATATGATGAAGCGATGCCCAAAGACTCAATATACGTAGTTAAATACTTTAAATTTTAAAAATTCTTGTTGCACTAAATGGCAGCTAATCAGCAGCATTACCTAATGCAAATATATCTTGGTCAAACAAAAAAGAATCAAAGAACTGCAATGGAATTAAATGACAAAGCTGTGAAATGTATCGTTTTTACGCAAGTTCATCTGCAGACTTGAAAAGTTTAATGAGAAAATCCTATGTGCCTACGCGTAGTGGGTCTTTTCAGTCACAATAAAATGGTTGTCAGGTTGGGCTTGTGGCTTCTATTAGTCATTAGTTAGAAACGTCACATGATATTTATATTTACTTTCACCTGCTTTCACCTTCGCCTTTTCTTTAGTTCTAACTAGTTAGCAGGAACTATCTTTGTATCATCATAAATTTTCTGATGAGTTTTACTTTTTTACATTGAGTTATTACAAATATATTTAAGAAATCTTATACACTTTATAGAACAGCGAAGATTATGTAGGATTCTACAGTCATCATTATGCGATGTAAGAAAGAAACTGAGAAAGCCCTCAGCCTCAGCCCTACGATTTGTTGCATTATATAGAAAAGACGTGAGTATTTGTTACATTCAAGATTTTCTCTTTTACAGTTTTTCTCAATCGACTCTTCAATAATTACACGGCTAAAACGTCTATTTTTATCTACCAGAGTTTAAAAACATGACTTGGCATTATCGATTCCCCTTCCTTCTCGTCAAGTTTGATGCGAATGTAATATCAATTACAAGGTAACAAAAAGTATTACAGGGCAAGGTAGAAAATATTGGTCGGAGGATATCATGGAGGCAGCATGTAATCGTTTGGAAAGCAGGGTAGCCCCATTATTCGTTGAGAAAATCCGTTGTGGACCGAATTTTACAGTATGTCCCCGTCTCCAGTCAGATACATTACGTTGTTCTTTTGTTGGTTTTGGTGCCTAACCCATATTTCCCTTACGACTAGGAATGTTCCCAATACGTAATACCATTCGCTATTTCTGCACGAACGGGAAATCGAAAAAGCAAATTGAAGCGAATGAAAATTGAATTATATTTTTTGTTGCGCACTATCATTACTGTTGTAACTTGATGCATTCTTTCCGTTCCTTGTACCCGATGACAAAAGATGTGTACCCTAAACAAATCTAAAATCTTGAGCAAATTTGAAAACTACATAAATTGAAATGACAGAGACACAGTGAACTGAAAGCATTCAGGAAAAAGCGTATTTGTCTGTATCAAATCTCCAAGCCATTGTTTACTGTTCGCCAGCAAGTCAGTAGTCTTCTAATTTTATTGCATTTAAACTTTATAATGGCCTGTGGTTCACAAAAATACACCCCATTGAGTTCACTCAGGCTTAAAGAGGAAGAAGACGTATGGTCTGCAGGCGGAATGCTGAATGCGACATTGATAATGAACATTTATTGTGTTTGCTGACAGACGGTCTAATTTCATACAAGGTTAATGGCCCTACGAGGATGGCTTCATACAAAGAAATGCTTGAGATCATTTTAAATGTAATACGAAAAGGCCTGCGTCTTTTGAATACAATGATAGATATAACTTCATCTGCGTACACATCTACATAATGCTTTTAGCACATTAGGCTTGTTGGAAAATTATAAAGACACTTCCATTTTCCAGCCCAATGTTACACGGTTGACGTAGTGTTTGTTTTGTTACCACCAATGACGGGGGCGGACGGAAATACTTGCGAGCGAGCCTGAATTGGCCGGATGACCTTAATCAATTTTATACGAGCCGGCTAGCTTTCTTGACTGAAGCTGACTAAACTTTAGTCCAGTTCTGGTTCTACTAACCGCAAAGAGCTGTATTATGCATGTTATCGTTTCTTTCGTCATTGTTATTTCATTAAAATGAGTAAAATCTTACATTTATTAGTTTTAACTTGAAATCAGAAGTAGAAATATATTCTCGGGGAATATAATAATAATACGGATATCGGCAGACGATTTATGTTGATTTATGTCCTCTGACTATTTTTAACTCATATATTTCTATTCATGAATATATTCTTGAGAAATTCTCAATGCAGTATGTCAGTATTGTAGCCAAAGAAAAGTTGAATGCTTATTTAGCTGACAGGTAGGTAAAATAAATTTTTCGATTACAAGTGACGAACAATTTCATCAATCTGTTTGTAATTGGATTGATTTCTTTTTCGTTCGATATCTGGGCTACAGTCACGAAAGCGAGAGCGTCTAACTGGATTTTTAGATCCAACGTGGCAAATTTTACAGCGAGGAGAGTATGTATGAAGTTCATAGCATGAACAGTAGTTGCCTTTGGAATACATTTGCACTTACCAATTCCATTGATGAGTAGACATGGGATGATAAGGTTGAAAACATAAAACATGGGTCTTCGCTTCAAACTTATAGTATACGTGATATCCGGATATGGTTCAGGGCAGCATGAATATACAACCACGTTACGAACTGCACTAAAATCAATCAAATCGAATTCGCCATTTTGATGATAGTTACTCTGATCTCCTTTCTCTCTCTCATGTACAATGTCCACCTGCACAACATACACAACAAGACAATCAACATTTTCCAATATGCCTTTTCTCTCTCTCGTGATATTTATAACAGCGAAACGGAATGAAGAGAAAACTCTGTAAGTAGCCAACAGTATTTCCCAAATTTAGTAGTTTCAACTCAGAAGAGAAGCAGTTTTCTACTGAAATTCTTTAAAGCGAGAAAGAATTTCAGATTCGGTATCATATCTTCATACGGAACGCGTAAATGTAGAAATTGGTAGAGAACGACAATGTCTTTCTAGTTTTTCTTTGATAAGGATCTCCTAGTCTTTCAGCTCTCAAGTAGTTTTCAGTCGTGTAGCTCCTAAGTACCCCCCAAAAAAGTGAACAGCTAGCCAACAAGCCAACCGTGAAAATTATTCTTTCTCTAGGTATTTCTTCTCTCGTTTTAAATGACCACGTCATTTCGAGTACAACACAGCAACTGTTTCCAAGTTTGGTTAGCATTAGATTCTAAATGTGGGACACTCATTCTTTTTGTTATTCTATAAAGGAAAAGTGAGCATATGGATGCCAACCCTGATCAAATAAAGCTGCACGGAGACCAATACTATTCTAGCAAGATTTAAGCTTGGAAAAGGTTACCCTTACTACAATACTTGGTTCACTACTACTATGCTGTATAATAAGCTTTGGATACCGAAGCAAAATCCTTTTAAGAAATGTAGTCAACGGAAGAAGTGGTATATTAATCGGAACTCCAGTTTAAGAGTCCGTCAGTTTTTGCAAACTAACCCTGTGCACATAATTCCCCAGTAGAATTGAACAATTTTATCCACAATGATGCATTGCTTAACATCTACTTTTCAAGAGTCCATCTTTACTTAGATATGTATTAGGATGATGTGGGTGGTCTTATGATTTTATTTTTGGACTGAAACTAAACCTCACGAGAGAAATTCGGAAGTTGTAACAAGTGATTTTCAAGTAGCATCAGTAAACAGGGGTTATTATGTGAAAATCAGTCAGGTAAGCAACAAATCACTCGACAACACCGTGCAGCATTTTGCAGCTTCTTGCATTAACGTAGTAGTTGTAATGTGTGAGCAATCGCAATCTTCACAACATTTTCACAGGGAAGTCTCATGGTAGACGATGGAATGGATCTACTACTAACGTATCAGATTTTGAGTGCTCTCTCCTGTTTGCTTATATCTCAATACTTGGAAGTAACCCTATTAACCTCTTTGTCCCACTGTATGAACACTATCTCTTTCCCTTTCCTGCCTGGATAAACAGACTTCATTTATATGGTTGATAATACTGTAAGTTCTGATGAGAGCTCATGTCGTGCTCGTAGTCTTAGTTTTCTGCTACACAGTTC
>JAQGAP010000790.1:0-26824 GCA_034697805.1 Orchesella bifasciata
ACAAATTTTCAGCAAAATCTGAGACAAAAAAAATTTGTAGGGAAGAGCCTCAACATAAACAGGTGGGTACTTTACATAAGAATAAGAAGAGATGATAATGCAGGCTTCTTCAAAAAATGACAACGAAGAATGTGTGCCCCGCTTTTTGAAGTCAGTCAACAAGGATAGAAGGCAATCGCAGTTCTCTATTCTGATTGCGAGCTTGTGTGCCTCTTTTCCAGAAGATGAAGAAGAAGTGAAAAACTTTCATCTCTTTGAACAAAGTTCAATGTCGTGTACTTTTTTCTGCTGTTCAATATCCTTCATCCGTCTCTATCTCAGCTTGAGTGAGTTATGCTACGATATGTTATAAGGCATAATGCTTTGCTTTGCTATGGTTTCTTTTTCTCGCTCGCTCGCTCACTCATTTCGTTTGAACCAATTCTTTATTCCTTATCTTCTCCCCTCTTCTTCGAGTTTCTCTTTCATCATCCAGCCATTCTTCTCTTTTCTTGTATTGTGTGTTTATTCAATGATGCGATTACATAAAAAGGTACACATTCCCTAGCGCAGCCAAACTAAGCCAAGCCAGCCCAGGTAGGAATGGAATTCCATGAGAGAGGAGATAAAAATGGAGGGACACAATAAGAATATTTCGGCTTTCGTTACTCCTCTCTTCTTGTACAACTTGGCTAATTCTATGCTACAAGTTTTTTCTCTACATCTTTCTTACAATCTTTTTGGAATAAAGATGTACCGAAACATCAATTGAGAATTTAACGTCAAAGCTACTTTGTACGTACATAGCCAACCAATTGTCAAACTGCCAACATCATGTTTGATAATGGTTTTCCAGTCAAATAGGTAAGGTACATGTACGGGTTTTAAGGGCAGATGTGGATACCTTGAGTTAGTTGGGTCCTGAATGAGATGTTTGGAACGGTTTCTAACCGAATGTTGACAGGACAGAGGAATGCAGGGAATAGCATGATGCAATGATCGGAACAGTATTGATTTAGGTTTGAGATTACATAAAAGCAAGTCTTTACCAAACAGGAATTGATGTGAAGTCAAAGCGCAGTGATGTATATCACACGTAGGCTATTCGTTGGCACAGAATTAATTCTGGTATATGGTTTGAAGATCTGAACCAAGACAGTTCCAAGACAGATGTAGAGCTCAACGTGAGTTAGCTTATTGTTGTCGGCAGCTTGTCCTATCATTTCCGAGTAATGTAATGAATCCAACCTGCCTATTACATTTCTTTCAGTTCTCATAAAAACAGGGGTTCTAGCTCATCCATATAATTTTTATCTCCAAAGGTAGCAATATATCGGAGAACGACAGGGAAAAGTGGCCAATGTCCATTATAATAATGATAATTGTCAATTATGATCCTGATGACTGTAACAATTGGAAGAATGTGTAAAATCATCAATCTGAAAAGTTATATCTTTTCAACCTTTGTGCTGCGATTTTGCAGGCCTTTAGGCAGCATCTGATACATTAGATCTGAAATATTTAGAAGTTAGTAGGGTTCACAACTTATGTCCACGCACAATTTGACGAATGACCAACCGACCACATGACGACTGCACATAAATGGACTTTATCTATCATACAATCCCATTTCCTTCCGCAGAAAACATGAAAAACTTTTGTGCAGTTATCATTACTCCTCTACACAGTGTAAGCAAAAGTTTCATTAATGTAATCTGAAAAGTGTCCAAGTTTTCTTTCTGAATTTTTTATATATTTTTTTGCAACTTGCACATTCAGCTTTTATCGCATCGCATCGGGTTCTCTCTCATACCATAACATAAACCAAAAACGGTGGCTTTCCTCAACTCTCCAGACAAGAGATATAAAGTAGGAGTTGCAAAAGGAGATGATAATATGATGGCGCATTAGAATCCAAGAAAAAAACGGAAAATGAAACATGTGTGTACTACTGTACACAAGTCCAAACACGAGAGGAAGAGAGGTTGCATGACCAACTAAAGGATGATAATAATATAATGATTCGGCCATATAATAAAAACGAAGGAGCAAGTCTTTGGGAAATATTTTTTTCGTCTGCTTCCAGAATCCTTTTTTCTTGGTTCCTCCCGTATATTTTATAGAGGGCAATAACAACTTTATGAAGCCGTCCATACGCCTCTTCCTTTACGTTTCTCATGATACATAAGTACACCACGCAACGGAGTGCAATATCCAACCATTGTTATGGACTACCAAAGAGTATCACTTTGCGCTGGCCAGACTTCACATTTTTTCGTCTCTTTCCCAAGTCATGAGAGAGAATATGGTGTTGTGGAGTGCAAGGGTCATCTCATCTCATCCCATCTCCAACTATATGTACTTAGTGGTCAAGCAAACCAAAGTTTTTTTTTCTCACGACAAAAAAGAAACTGAACGACCAAGCAATAATATCTTACGAGATGAGTATGAAACTCTACATGTGGTCATTTCTTTTCGTTGAGAGGGCCTTTACACCCAAAAGAGAGCACTTTATTTTTTTCCTTGGAAGACGAAAAAGCGTAATGACCAAACAGAAAGAAAGAAGGAGAATCATTTATTGGGAAGAAAGATGCTGTTCCAAACACATACATATATGGATAATATGGATGCACACACAAAGAGAATAACATTTCAACAACAAAACCAATAATGGTGATAGTGATGATGATACTTTTTCTATGGATTGCGTAATATTTCTTCTTCCTCCTCTTTCTTTCTCGGGAGAGAGGGAGAAAGGAGAGTAATAACAGAGGAGAAGAAAGTGCAGAAAACTACAAAGTACATTTGGACAACGCAAGGTTACATGGCCGCAATGGTTTTTGTGGAGGAGAAGAGAAGTGAAATAAGAGGTAAATCATTTCTCATGTTACATTACTTCTCCTTGTCTTTCCCATGCTACGCCATTCCACGCACTTGAAGGGAAGGAGGAAAAGACAAGAGACGTCTTTTGTTTGGTGATAATGACTGATCAATTGTTAAAGAGTGCAAAAGTGGCAACGTGTGGTGAGGTGAGGTGACAAACGCTCAAATGTATGGTGCATGTACTGCTATTGCGTCACACTCTATACAAAACTCAATGGACATGATCTAACTGCCACCTTTTATATGTGTCTATGACGAAAAAGCTACTACTTCTGTTTAACAGCTCAGAGAAAAAACAAACAAAGACGTAGGGAGAGAGATAGGGACACAACAACTCAGTTAACAAGTTGACAAGTGACACCCCACCCAAGTTTTTGTTTCCAAAATGATGCTACCAACCTGGGTGTAAAATAGAGGAGAGAAGAAAGTAGCAAAACCTTCAAATAAAAAAGGGAGGTAAAAAATAAGGATAAGATGATGAGCCTCGCATCTTCTTTTACTATCAGCACATCACACTCAAAAAAGTAAAGTCGTCCAAGGGTGTAAAATGGGATGAAATTGCTGAACAAGGAGATAGCTAGGTATAGCTAGGTAAGCAATGAATCGTCTTGGTGAGTCAGACGGCAAAGGAAGTTTTGTTGTTTATTGTAGAGTTGACAAAAGGGACTGCACACATGCAATTCTCCAGCAACAATAGAGCTGACATTTGTGGAAAGAAGAAAAAAACGTTTTCATTCGATATCATCATCATTTCTTCCTTTTTGCTACCGCTGCTCGCCGTTATGTTACACAATATATACTTGTCTAAATGTCGATAAATGACTTGGAGCAAGACAAAAAGGTAGAAAAGGCAAAGTGCAGCACAACTCCTTCCGCCTGTCTTATTGCCACATTAAAAGACAAGTGATGATAACACGGCTAGTGAATTGTGCAAGCAAAGTGGAGGGTAAGAAACAAACAAAAAGCGCTTAAATGGAGATATCAAGATTAGTCATTTTCTGAACCTTTCTTAACGCAGAGCATAGGGTTGTCTATAGTTATAGCAAGCACAAGGTATGCATGCCCGCATGCTCATTTTCATTTAGCGATAAGATTATATGCAGGATTTTATGTATGAATATTATCCTCTTTCTTTCAATTCCTCTGCACTTCACCTTCATCCTCCAATTCTTTTGTGGGAGAGGAACAAGAGAAATGAAAATGGACAAAAGAGCGAACGTCGGACTTGACTGATTAGTCGACAATAAAATGGAATAAGAAGAAAAAACACAGGAGGTTGCATACCACTTGCTGGGACAAGGAACTTGTGAGACTTTATACAGCACCGTTTGATCCCAAATTCCTTGGCCTTGTCACTAGTTGCTGGTGTTTGTGTGAGGTGGAGTCGATTTGAAGTATTAGTACTTGTTCTCCTTGTTGAAATGGCAGTATTAAGCATTTTCTTTCCAAATATGTCATGACTACTTTGAGGAGCACAACTCCGTTTGTTGCTGACAACGTTCTTGATACTATTTAGCCTGATGCTACTGCTTCTATTCCGTCCTAATAATACTTCTAGTGCCATGGGTATTGGCGCTAATGTTATTATCACAGTTTGCCCGAGTAATGACAATGTTCTCACATCCAACTCCCTTTATAATGTACTTACTTACTATTCCTCCGACAATAAAAGCCGGGATGCTGGTCCTACTCATAGTTTTGGTGAATACAAACTCCATCAGGAGAATCAACAACATTCAAAGCTACCATATTTTCCTAACCAACACAACGAAGCACTCGCGCACACCAAACAAACCAACGAACACACTCAATAATAAAATATGTGTACAGGAAACGGCAAAGGAGAGAATAGAGGTGGAGGTTGATAGAAGCGAAAAATAATATCGTTTAATAGTCGACTAACGACATCATTTAACTGCTGTAGTTGAGTATAGTATGGTAGGTTCTCTTTCTCACTTTTTTTTTGTTTTTTTAGTCGTCGGCACAGAGAAAAACGAAACCTTTCAAGGCTTCTCCTAATCCTCGTTATCATTTACATTACATTAGTTTTCCCACTGAAACCCTAAATAGATTCCGCCTCGGAAAATGAACTCTTTAAATAGGAACAGGGAGAATGGTGCTGGCGATGGTGATGAGGAGGACAATGGGGAAAATAGAGTGGAGGAGAAGACGATGTGAAGATGAGACGCAACAATTTGACTTCATCATCATGATGCAGATGATGATGATGATGATACGGATGCTTGACGGTAATTTCACCCTCTTTTCATCCTCCTTAATCCATATATGTATGTATGTTTGAAGTTTGTATCAACCAAGGAATAAAAGGGGTTTGTAATATCTGTATATACGCAATTTTATAGTAGAACACACTAACAAAGTAAACTACTGACTGACTGAATAATATTGCTTTAGAAACCTTATTTTTTGTTATCATACGGATCTCATGTGAGCATAAACCAAACCACGAGAAACACTATACTTCACAATTTTCATATAAAGCTATGCATTATAATCTCCAACAATTTCATGAGCTTTTTGTGTGCAGACTCCTTCCTAACTCGTATATTGTGTATGTATGTGATATCAAATGTCTTGTATGCGCTTTCTTGTCCGAAAAACTCTGCTATACATACATAGTTTTAGAAGTAGCTTCATTGAAACTCTTTTTTGTCTCTCGTTCTTTCACTCTTTGAACAGCACAACTGAGTTGACTTGACTTAATGCTTCTTTACAGCTGGAGGCTTATTTTCTAAAGCACAATGTTTTGAAAACTGGACTCGACTCAAGTCAGTTTGTCAAGTTAGGAAAACTAGGATGATGATGAACTAAAACTTACTGTTGCTCTTGATCATTCTCATCATCACACGCTGAATTTAACTCGTAAACACGCATGAGCTTTTGGAGCTCATCAGGAGAAGCAAGCTCCAAAGACTAACTGAGAAGTTGAAGTTTCTTTAGCTGAGCCTCAAAAATCAACTAATTCTGAAATTGTTGTGGTTTTTTCCTCATTTTCCATTACACTTGGTCTGGGCCGTACATCATTCCAGCTTTATACACATTTTTGCACTAATCCTTTGCTGTCTTACGGCTTAAGCGGAACACTTTAGTGTCTCTCCCTGATTCTGATTGTGAGTCAGTTTGAGGGTAGGATGATGGTGATGGGATAGCAGGAGCGAGCCGAAATGATAATAAAAAAGTGAGGTGAACTCGTACTCGTCGTCCTCACAGCGAACAACTGACTGACTAACTCAGGACGAGAATTTATGTAGGCATTCATGAAGACGAACGGAGAAGAAGAGGAGACCAGACCACGTCAAGTCGTCGTAGTAGTAGAAGTAGTAAAACGTGTATGTGTATATAAGGGTATACAAGAAAGAGAATGGTGATGTTGATGATGATGAAGACGACTACGATGATATGATGATAATGCCTCAAGCAAAGTTAAGCTTCTGTCGCTTTGCTTTGCTTACTTGTAACTTGTTCTTGTCAGAGACTTTAACTTTTTTTTACCTACAATCTCACAACATTCCCTCTTTGCTACTTTACTTGTCTTAGTTTATATGGGAGTATATCATAATACACATATACACCACGTCAAGCATTCTTTTTTCTTCGGTTTTTGGTTTTAACTTTATTGCATAGTCTTCTTGCAGTAGTGGTGGAGGTGCCACTCTTCATCTGCGGTATAAAAAAACTAATTTCGAGATTCTACTCACGGTTCATCAAATCAGAGTCAAACCAAGTATAAAAATGTCCCTTTTTACACACCGATTTTCTCCTCCTCATCGCATGGAATCTCTGGACAAACAAGAGAGAAAGTGACGTAAAGTTTTTTTTTGTGATGCCAACCAAACTACTTCCCTTTTTTATATGATTAAAGGAAGAATGAGGAATTATAGGAGTCACTCTTCCACCACGAGCACATCATAAACATTATTATTACATCAGAAGAACGGAATATTTCTTCAACTCTCACTTTCCACTAAAAGGCAAAGAGTACGGAGGACACGATACAAAAACCTCGTGGCCACTTGCTGATGATGATGCGGATTCACTCGACAATATAGTATATCGTTAATTCACAGTAAAACAGAAGAGAATGAAAGAGAACAGCAAAGAATTTATTTTTCTCTCCGTTTCTTCCTCCTTTTTAAATGAAAAAGTCCAAACTTTTATTTTTGAAGCCCAAGTTTACACACTGTCAAGAAGGAGGGAGAGAGAACACAACGAGGAGAATCATATATATAAATTTCTTTGGAGAGTGGAAAAAACTGCTTAAAATGTACTACCTCAGCTCATGAGTTCAGTTCTGAGGAGTTTTTGTGAGAGGAGAAGTAAAAAATAAAGTTGGTTTTTTAACAAGAAATAGTGGAAGTTTTTCGCTTCCCTCTCTTGTGCCAATTCTTTTTTCTCTCTCACTTACTCGCACACACTCCCGTTTTTTTGATAATGCAATATGGACCGAAAACGGAGGAAAAAATAGCTAGTTCTTCACTTGATATACTACAAGCCCCATCCACAAACTGTTGACTTGTCCGTCATTTAAGCAACTAAACAACGTGCACGTCTTGTCTAGCATTTTAAGTTTTTCCTTCTTTTCTTCCTGGCTTGGAGAGGCCGAGAGGAACTCACAGCTACATATATTTATTCCAGTGTTTTTTCGAGGAGTATTTGAGGAATGAAGATGGTTAATATTGGAGTTTATCCACTCCTTTGTCTTAGATTACTATCGCTTCTCTCCTTCTGTCTTAAAATAACCAAAGCAAACTCACACCAAACCAAACCACTTTTACTTTTTTCTATAGTCCTCTGATTTCTCGAGCACTTTTGTGCATTCTCGTTTGGCTTTGGCTCTTTGTCTTTGTCCTGTGTAGTGAGAGACTTTATATCACTCGTGCTTTATATATCATAGGATCAACTTAATATTGCCATGAGCATGGCACACACATGCACAGTAGGGTACTCTACTCTATTCCTTTATAATTTTTATTTCACCGCTTGCTAAAACCCATCTATCTCTTCTTCTCTCCTCTTACTGCATTTCTCGCTCGCAGCTTTCCAATTTTTGTGGATAAAGTGAGTAAACTGTTGTGTGGATTGGATGGAATGAAGACACCACCAGTTGTGTGGTGTTGGTGGTGGTGTCTAAGTCCTTTTTTAACTAAAAGTTGAGAGATCAAGCTTTCTCCAGCAGAAGAAGAGGTAGTGCAAGTCTATTCAATGGGATGATGATGACGATGATACTTATTACAAAGCATGTCTTGTGTGTGCTTCCTTCTTTTCTTTTGGAAAAATATCTGTTATTTTTTGGAGTGCTGCTGTGTTTTGCTCTACGCTATGCGTGTGGTGAGTAGTTGTAGACACCAGCAGGAGTAAGTAGGAGCAGTTATTTTTTAGTAGCACCAACCAACCATGCAACTGACGAGCCAACTTACGACTGCTGCTCCTACGTGGTTACTTTTCCGACTTGACTTGAGGCTCAACGAACTTGCTTTTTGGTTTGGTACTTTTTGGGTTCAACTTCTTTGCCTTAGTTAAACTAGCGCTACCCAAAAACTTGTAAGAGTTAGTTGTGTTGGTAAGAAAAGCCCACACTCCATTCCACTCTCAAGCCTAGCTTCTTCCTGGGACATGCACAGTAGTAGTGGAGTAGAACTAGTAGTAGCCAGCTTTTCCCAGCTAGCTAAAGCAGCTGCCAAGTATATTATGTGGCTTGGATTTGGCTTTAGAATAATGTACCATGTAACAGCTAGCACAGAAACGTTGCTGCTTCTGCTGCTCAAAAACCCTGTTTAAATGTACAGGGCTTTATACTCCAAAGTAGTCAGAGCCTCAGTCACTCTCCGTACATTCTCACACTTCTACTTCAACAAACTAAATGAAACCCCATGTCCTATTCGTATCCTTCCTTAGCTTAGGTACGTCCGTACACAACTACATGACATCACATGCAACAAAACTGAAAAATAAACTACCCAAGTAGCAGATAGCCTGCTTATGTACCTAAGCAACTCCAGAGGGAAATCCAGCAGCAGGGAGAAAAATAACCTGCAGTCAGTCGCTAAGTAAGTAAGTATACAAAACACACATACATTCACACAAACACCGTTGGAATGTGCATATTACGAACATTTCAAAGATTTTTGGAGGAAGGAAACAGAAATCTGGGTAAGCCAAGAGAGCCCTTTCATACGGCGATGATAACTGCAGAGAGAAGAGAGAAAAACGGCCTAAAGAAAGAGCACCTTTTATTCCTTCTTATGAAATATAAAAGGTGCTTTGCTAGCTTGCTCTCACTATAACTTCAAAAGTGCAATGCTCCAGGTACCTTTATATCTATAACTAAACTCTTCCTGCCGTTGTCCTTCTTGTTGTGTGTGTGGGCCTGGGCAAGATTTTGGCCTCTTCTTCTGTCTTAAGGAAAAATACAAATATATTCTTTTTCAACCCAGTCTTCGTTCATGCTGGTAGGGCAGTACAATTCTACATACATTACATACCACACACGCTTTATGATATGTAAACTAGGCACTAGAGATATGATTTTTGCATGCACTTGTCCCCGATAAAAAGAACACAAGATAAAAAAAATACTACACAAGAAAAGAAAATATGGGAGAATGCTGATTAAAAACACTTTTCGCATGTGACTCATACTCATATCATCCCCATATAGTATACAGTAAGGTAACTGTAAACACTGGGGGAAGCCGAGAAAAAAGTATTCTTATCTACCGACTAATCAGCAAACTTTCATTTTCGCAAGCTGGACAGCAAAAATAGTAAATTCCATGTGACAGCTTGATATCACAGAAATAACTTGAAGAAAGTTGTGTTTTGAGTTGAGAACAACTAGTAATCTGTCTACATATCATTAGTTTTTGCAAAAATAAGGTGTGCATAACAGTTAATATATACGTACGCACTAATTTTGTTGGGGTGTGTGCTTTTCTTCTGTTGCTGTTACTCCTCACACAACAGTCTCATCAATGTGATGATGATGCCGTGTCAATGAATGAAATGGAACGGTGCGGAGGTGGAACTTGGTAAAGTATCCAGGAAAACCTGTCAACGGGCTCCGTGCTAGATTGGATGGATGTATGAATGTTTTAACAGACTGAAAAGTTCTCACATTATTATTTTGACAGGGGAGAGCGAGAAAAGAAAAAACGATAAACATATGCTTGGCAGTCATGTTTAAAGATAAGACAGGAGCAAAATAACAAGGGGGTCTGCGTCCAGCACGGGAATAGCTGAGGCCAAAAACACACACACGGGCTACACATTATTGGTACTCCTCCGCACTTGACGTACTTACCCTTTGCTTTTTTTGCAATGTAAAAACTGAGGAAGCTATAGGATATGATTTTTTCTTCTTTTCGGGCTATTGAACAAGACGCCGGATTTTTCTTAAGAGTTAGGTATATTTACTAATAGTGGGCTTGCATACGTACGTATGTAGGAGAAGTGAGCTCCATTTTTCTGAATAGGTGGATAAAATGAAGGTGGCATACAAAGAAAAGGTTCCCCTTTTACCCTTTGATCTTGATCATTTTGGCAAAAATGCTTAGCGAGCTGTTTTAATGTAGCTATTTAAAAGGCTTTTTCATCTCTCTTTTCACTCCCACAATGATTGTGCTCAGTATACAAAAACGTTCTTGAGCCTATGTTTGTACACAGACTCCTTGCGTAAGTATGAATGTGTCTGAATCAACTTCTTGTTTTTCTCCTCTTTCTTTCCTCTCTTTTCGGATGATAGATCAGATGTGAAAAGTTGTACAAACTTCTTCGTCAAGAAGATATGCGAGGTGTCATGAAAATGTGTTGTATATTATGAAAATACAAAAAAGAAAGTTTATTTTTTTACTCTTCTTTCCTCTTCTCCAGGATTATTGCAAAGAATGAGTATGAACAAGTTTCGACTTTTGTTTACGCAAAGAAAAAAACCATTCCTTTCCTGGAAGACGGAAAATGTTACACTGGAAAAACGGAGATAGAAAGCAGAATCAGATCCACTTCCACATCACCAAAATTTTATGTACACAGATACTCAACATTGCCAAAGCTGTTCCTGGAAATTGGGGGAATAGTGTATGTAGTTTAGTTTGTGTGGAGGAAAATAAAATATTAAAAGTAGCAGTGTATTGAACTTGTTCCCCGTTTTCTCTTACGATACTGGGGACACATTCACTCACTCAAACACTCAAGTTTCTTGTTCTCTTCTACGAAACATTTCTATTTACAAATAAAGTTTTACAAGTTGACAGAAAAGAGTGACAAAAATAAAGTCGAATTTGAAACAAAGGGGAAAGTCGGGACTGTGCCAATTCCCAACGTAATGTAAAATGTCATGTATCAATAGTTATCTTTTCCCCTTGTTTTCTGTTCCAGGAGGCAATCCATATCTATAAAAATATTTTCATTTATTCATCTCTGGGGTCTCCTTCTCTCACGCACGCACAGCACACAAAACAACAAGAAAATGTGTTATGTTGGGTTGTACACATGTGTTATTACTATGTGTGATGGAAATTGTTGACAAAAAACAAATATGCTCATCAAATATTTCCTCCGACTGATGTGAACCGAGGAAGGTGTTACGCTTACATAGTTTATCGAATGTGAATATCTTCAAGTCAAAAGTAGATCATCATGAGATTGTTTAGAGGTGGAGTGGAGTGGATGCTAAGCTAGTTATTAAGTTGTTATAGTTCTCCTTTACTTTACACTTCTTGGGCTGTTTCATGTAACAAAAAAGTAGGCAGGGAGTCACTCAAAAGGAATGAATAGGGTTGCCTTTTTACATTTGATGAACAAAGGATTATTTGAAGGTATGCAATGCAACAGCATCATCAAAAGCGGTATCATCATCATCATCGTCACCACCACCATTCAGTTCACTCCACTTTTTTTTCAGCGGAGTTCAGAGTTCATCACAACATTCAACGAGAGGAAAAAATGTTGGGAGAAAAATAGAGACATACAGAGATTGGATTCTATCGTCGTACTCGAATCGCATAGGATCGCATCTGGTTCCCTTTCTCATCTCATCTCCTTTATTTGTTGTGCTGCAAAAGCTGTAAAGAAACTGGAAAACGCCCAAGCAGAAGAGGAAAACAGCATGGCAGGAGTAGCAGTGAAGAAAGCAATGGGAAAGAATTATTTCAAGTCAAAAAAGACATTATTTTCTCTCTCTCTCTCACTGCTCCAGTATGTGAGCCAGCGAAGTGAACAAAATACATATGTATATTTGGTTGAATGGGATTATGTACAGACTTATTATATACTCCCGTAGATAATATAGATGGGAGAGTTGAACCTATATTAGAATAATTGAGATCGGTAAGGGTTTCCCTTGGAATGTTTCAAACTGACTATTTGACAAGATTGGAATGTGTGTAGTTTGCTTTATGCCTACCGACCTACTACCGCTTTTTCCTTTACCTTTTCAAATGAGCACTGGAATGATAAATAAAAAAAGGGATACCAGAGATAGAGCGAAGGAAAATAGTTTTGATGTGGATATCTAGTAGTGAGTCGTGAGCAATGGAAATAATAAGGACATATATTTATTGAGAAATGGCATCATCATATCATCATCACGACGGGCACGATAATTCCAACCTTCAAGTGCATACTATCAGCAGTTGAGTGGCATCAACTCAACATCAACTAGGCTTGTAGGCTACAGCATCATTCATGGCGGATAAGAGTTTTTAAGAGGAAATCGAATTATGTTTCAGCAGTCGACAGAAAGATAGGTCAAAAAACCAGAGTGGCTAGACTAGTCCAAGCAGTCCGTTGCCGGGTCGATAAGGAAGGGACAAAAATCAAGGGGAAAAGTATTTCATTCGCCTATCATCCGTTTGCTTGTGTAGTGGAAATATTTTTATTTCTTGGAAATAAAAAAGTATTCATCTATCCTTTGGCCTTTTCTTTCTTTCTTTCCAATCTCTCCAGAGAAATGGATAAAGGGGAAGTGTAATAAGCAGAAGAACCTTGCTATTGAACCGAGAAATAACAAGCAGTGCATTGTTGTTCAACATCATATCATATCATGATTTTTATGTTATTTTCGTTTTCGGACATTCAATTGGAATTTTGTATGCTGGCTTACTCAGTTTAAAGTAACCACTTCTTGAGCCATCCCTTTGGAAACTGAGCAACCCTTTCTTCTTTGACTGTCATTTAAAAGTATGTACTTTAAATAATATGAATTTATGTACGTACTTTTGCTGCTCGGAATCTTTATGAATCTTGGAGTCATTTTGAAGGCACATAAAAGTCTTGGTTTCTTACAACAACGCACATATATCTTTCCTCGATTTCTCTTTGCACTATTCTTCTGTAATTATGTAATGTATTGTTGGGCATCTAACTAGCTTTTACAACAGAAAATATATAGGACTGAACATAAAAATTATGCTGGAGCTAAAAACCAACATATGTACATAAGGGTCGATTTGTTATCAAATTACACAACTTATAAAATGTATTCATTATGTTTGTCTGTCTATCTAACTATGCTGTATTCGCCCATAACTGGACACTACTTTTACATTTGCTTATAAGTGCATTCTATTTGTCACTATAGCTTTTGTTTCCTTGATACAGTCAACATGGCTCATGATATTTTTAGGAGAGCAAATTTACTAGCAAAGTTATGATTCAATCCGTTTTTCTTTCATGCTTCTATTTTGTATTTTGAAGTAATAGTAGGGGTACAAGTAAGTAAGCTGTTAGAATTTCGAAGAAGACTACAATGACAAAAGGGAATCATGTTTTTCTATCTTCTTCTTAGCACACATGGACAAAAGAAAGCCTTCCATTCTCACAATATGACTATAGCAACATATGTATTTTTACCATTTCCCAAAGCAGTAACAACAACAACAACAACAACAACAAACGAAAGTAGGTATAAAAAAGATGTATCCAGAATGTCTTGAGTTATAAATATTTCCCCTTTTTTCTCATTTAAAAGTTTTTTATATAAGAAAAAAGGGGATTCCCATTTTATGTGACATGTTGGAGTGAATCAGATGTCACAACAAAAGGAGAATATTATCTTTGGATGTAGCAACAGCAACGGAACGCCGTCGCTTCTACCAGGAATTTATACATCTACTTATTTGACTAAGCTAACTTTAAAAAAAGCTGATAAAACGTGAATGTGACATGTAGGCGTACATTATTAGCAGGCAACTTGCAATAGTGAAGCTATGACAGTTTTGTGTCACAAAATATGTAAAATAAATGTCCTTCTGTGTGCACTAAACGTGTGACTTTTGAAACTGGCCTATATCACATGACATCGCATCACATAAACACATCATAAGTAGATGATATCATGACGGGATCCTTCTTTCCTTTGCAGGGATACAAATATTTCCATGAATTTGAATGGAATTGGATTCAAAGCGCCTTTCGAAGGAGGTGCATTATTTGGAGTAAAGAGAGAAATATTGACAACGAAAGGAGCATTGAGTTGTCACACATTCCATCTTGTTATAAGCTCCTTACAAAAGACGACAGGTCAAAATTGATAGTGCATATGGATGCATTTGTACGTACTTCTATACTTTTTTTTGTGTGTCCGATCACAATTACCACTGCATTGACTTGTTGTAATTGATGGTCAGTTGTTTAACAATGGTTTTGGTATGACTTTATGGGTGGGATCCATATCGACTTGTAGGATCAACGAAAAAAGAACGGTTGTAGTAACAACATGTTAAATGCAATGAAACAGTCATGCAGTCAGTCACCCTTACTTGTATCAAAAGATTATTTGTCCCTTGTCTCTTTGAATCACATGCTTACATTGTTACATCCCTTTTGCATTGCTGATCCTGAAAAATTATGTTGAGCTGCATAGTGGCACTACTAGCAGCTCTCATGCTCATGGCAAGTAAGTTATCAAACAAGTCTCAAATAAAAAAAGTTTTGTTCTGGGACACAATGGAGAGCTACCCAGCGTAAATTTTGAGACTGGGGAAAAATAGGCAGGGGCAAAGTACCAGCCTCCAAGCACAACAAATGCATGATGAAGAGTGAAAATTTGACTACAATTGTCACTTGTCAGGTCAGCCCATTTTTTCTTGTGAGGATAGAAAAAGTTGTTGAGAAGTTTCTTGTCACCCTGTGCAAAGCGTGAGTATTTACAACTGTTCAAGAGGAGAATTGTATAAAAGAAGATGGATGAATGTTGAGCGTTGTTGGTATATATCATTGAATTGAGTATTATGTATAACTTTTCTTATGTCGATCCATGCATCCATTGATCCATGTGTGTGACCTACGGAAATGAAGGGACACTAATACATCTAGTTCTACGTATAGATAGGTGGATGCCGAAAAAAGATGAGGATTAAGGATGAAATGAAGGTCCTAAATTTTCAAAAAAAACCTTGTCTTGCCTCAAGTTCATTCTTTTGAATGCAACGGAACTATTTGGATGGACGATGGATTTGCTCGTTACCACATGCTAAGAATAATTTCGAAAACGTTCAGAGAGCGAAACGCATGCAACTGGCTTGGGGAGACGAAATAGAGATGATCATAATGTAAAAAGACCCATTTTTTGTTTGTTTGTGGGCATCACTGGGACTGGAAGTTTGCCGTCTTTTATTTTCATCATTCCGGCCACATCTTCTTCACACCATCAACATGAAACTACGTCTGCTACAAAAAAGGTAGTAATTTTTCTGTTCTTTTCTTATATCGGTGCTCTCATCCCTATTTTCTCATGCATGGAGTAATGAGAAGAGGAAGAGGAGAGCGAGAGGTTAGTTGGGAGCAGCGTGAAGAAGTGTTTATCTCATTCCTGTAAATACATAAATCCCATCGTCGAGGTGAAGAAGACTGGACAAAAAAGGCTCACCCATCCCATCATGCCGTTGCTGGACAAGGAGTTACCAATTGCAATTGGATGAGTTCATTCACGTAGAAAAAGGAATAATATATTTTGTTGATGTTGTTGTTTGGCTGTAATGTAGGAGCTCCAAAGCGTAACTCCCTTGGCTACACACGGGAAACCATCTTCCCACAGATCTCTTCCTCCATCATTATGTTTTCCACAGCATGAAGCTAGACTGTAATAATCGTTCGTCCTACCAAAGCACATTAGGAATGGAGTAATGAAGCCGTGTAATCAAAGAAAAATCCCCCGAAAATCTAATGCTATTTTCAGAAGACTTAAGCCGTTTAGGGAAAAAAGAGATCGAGATGATGATGACCGTGTTCTGCACTTCCTAATCCGACTATCTCCTTGTTGGACCAGGTCAATAATGCATCTTACACATGTATGCATGTATGTGTGCATATAAAAGTCCTACACAACTCTCTCTCCCTTCCGTAAAGCTTCAAAAGATGCAGTACAAGCCCGCATGCTCTTCATCCGTTGTCAAATGACAGTAAAATGGACATTCTGCTGGACTCGACTCAAGTATTGCTGGACAGTGAAGTTAAATTGAGAGGTAAAATCGTCATGTTGACTGGTTTTCTCTTGCTCGTCTCTCTTCGTTTCTTTTGTCTCTCTATCGGCCTAATCGTAAGAAGTGCAATACATTATCCAAAAAAAGGCTGTGTTAGAGACACACACGAACACATTAACTGCAGACTTACAGCTTAGACCAAAACTTTTTGTAGGACAATTCTTTTTGACTGTGGATGTAGGAGTAGGTGTAGATATATACCTATACCTCAAAGTTTTATCTTATTAAGCTCTTGTTCCCAGGGAGAGCAAAGTGCACGAATGCAGAACCTCTTCTATTTTTTCTTGTTCTTACAGGAGCATGAGACAGAATGATTTTCATCTTCCTCCAAGAACCGCTGGACAATGGTAGCAAAAGCGATTCTTTTTCTAGTTTATGCTCTTTCCACTTCTCTTCTCACCGTTCCCCATTCTTCTCATAGGACAGGGTGTGGAGAAGATGAAATGAAGACGAAGAAGAGAAGAAAAAACGGGTGATTACTTGAGTTGAAATCCCTGTAATACAGTCTGGTCTTTTCAGGACAGGACTTTTCTCATCCAGAGCAGCCAATGTATTTCTTTCTGCCATGCTTACTTACCCGTTTCTCTCAATACATCTTCACTTACCAAACAAACAAGACCAACATAACATATAATACAAATGCACAAAAAAGAACTACTAAAAGAGATTAATAATGGATCAAAGGATTTAGGAACTGCATTGCATTCTTTTTTTCACGCTTTTTTCTCCATCTCTCTCTTGTTATCTTACACGTTTTTGTTGGCTGTTTTGGTGGAGATGGAACAGAGAAAAAAATGCAGCAAGTAATCGATACACTCTACTATTACGACAAAGAATGGGACATTTTCACGATTTTCTCCGGTATACATTCATACATTTTTTCTTCTCCCTTTTTCCATCCACTCCCCGTTCCGCTTTGTTTTGTAAACGACACATTCACAGAAAAAAGATCGTTCTTATTGGCAGCGCACTCAAAACAAAAAAAACTGAGCAGCTCAGTTAGCAAAGTGAGAGAGTCAGAAAAAATGGCTTTTGGTGAACAAGGAGAATTAGGAAACAAAAAAATTCAGACGTGGGACGTGACGTAGTAGTACACACGTTTGGTGTGGAGAATTGCATGAATGAACAAATCAATGAATGCATTAGGTTTGCTTTGGCTAGGTGCTTTGGCCTGCATGTGATTACATGCATCATGCAATCACACATCTACCACTTTTTCTGCACCTTTGACCAAAAATAATGCACCGCATTGCTGCAACATGGTAATAATAGAATCGTACCTATTTGTACACACGATTTTCATCCTTGCGACCTTTAGTAAAATAAACCCAATTGTTAATGTAATGTAATGTATGTACATCCAATTTTCATGGTGCACTAATCCAATGGCATTATTTAACAAAAAGTGAAAATGATTGAGAAGGTATGGTATAATCATCAGCTCACTCTATTCCTGAAAGAGAGTTCATTGAAAAAGAAAAACCAAGGGCTCGCCATTGTCGTGTGAGCATTGAAAGAAAACATGAAATGAAAAATGCACTCTTGAAAAACGTTTTGTGCATCACGTTGTAAAAAGGTGGACAAAATACAGTGATATGGATGATGATGACGACATTATATAGTGGAGTGTATAATAAAGAAGTTTATCAATAGTTTCTAGATAATGTATCTCATCTCACTTGAATACAAATTGTCACAGCCATGTAACAAATCGACCATTCACATAAATATTCATATTATCAAAAAAGGAAGAATGGAATAGCCAACAAATATATCGTCCTGTGTTTGTCCCATAAAGTTTTTTTTATTGTCCAAGTGATAGTCTTTTTACCACTGTTTCCTAAGACGATAATCGCTCAGCACTGCATGAATTCATGTAACAAAGGGAGTAGTGTAAAGTTTTGTTATTTGAGTAGTACCGGACGGATATGGACAATTCCAGTTTTTTTTACCCTGCTTATAAATAAATGAAAACGGAATCATATTGCTAAATCTATTTACTTTTTATGGAAAAGGTGGGAAACAGTGTTTTTCTCGTTTGAATAAAAATGATTCATAATACAAAAAACGAGGAGGAATACTTCAGGGATATAATGGCCAGTTTATTTATGAATGTGACACTGTAGCACATAAATATAATCTATATGAAATACATGCATGCAACTGCAATTGAACTCCTTTCTCATATTTTTCCGGTTGAACAAGCTTGTCAGTTTTTTTACAAACGGAGGTGGAATGAAACACTCAAAGCTCATCGATAAGAAGGACGTACATATACACATGCACATGATGTGTGGTATAGATTGCATGATTTTTTTAGAAAAATTAATTGCAGCTACAAAATAGAGTCAGGAAGATGTATAGATTACGCAAGGAATTGTACCATTTATCCGGTCCCCCATTTTTTGAGCTATTAAGGCTGATGGATTTACGGAGAAGGAAACCTAAAACTCACGATACGATACCAGGAGTGAAAAATATTTATACCTAGTCAATTTATCCATCGTGAGCTGGGGTATGGAATGAGGAACATGCACACATGCAATTCAAAAGCTTTCAATTCAAATTTCACATGGTGTGAGTTATAATGAAAGTAACACCAGCAAACACACGGAACAAGTAAAAATGCTGTATTTTATACTCAACTAGATCAGCAAGTTTGGCATTGGCATTTTTCTTTTTTCTGGTGTTCTTCGTATTTTAGGTGACGCAAAGAAATGAAAAAAAATCCCATTTTTAAACGGTAATGGGCGGATGACACATATATGTTTGTTGGTACTATAAAGCTAACGTTTGTCAACTTGTTACTTGATTTTTGAGATTTACTTTAAGCTTTAATACTGCTTAATTTTCTTAGTCCATAAATCCCACTTTCTGACTTGATCAGATCGTTTCTTAGAAGCGCTACGTTTTGCAATGTTGAGTGGTATTTTTAAGCTTCGCAAAAATTTTTTACTTGTTTGTGATTTCGAACGTGGGAATGCAGCTTGCCAATCGATCTCAAGTCAAAGATTAAACGTAGTTTCAGTTATCCATGGTCATCTTGTCACTTCGACATCATCTTGTGTGGTAATGTCGCTGTTGTATTAAGACAATGTTTATGTTTCGCCGTCTAAACATTAAAAAATGTTCCTCAGAACGTAAACATTCGACACTTTGATGCACCATTTGCAGCAATCAAAAAGAGAAGCTGGATACGAATATTAAATGTAGAGAGGGAGAAAGAGGCGAATAAAAATAAAGTGATAGTTTAATGTCGCCTTTTCTATATCATTCACTTCGAGATCTGTGTGTGGGCTTAGTTATACCACACCATCAATGTTTATTCGTGGAACAAGTCAGCAAATAAATGTGTTTCGGGCCTAACTCCACTCACATCACTAGATAAATTGCATGGATTCATGCCATATTTACTCTTGTCAAGGCATGAATCTTCCTCAATCTTCATTCCCTGTCTTGGAGTTCACTCACTCACTCACTCACTTTTTAAGAAGGAAAAGTTTATTATGGGTTTTATGTGCATTTGCTCACTTTTGTTCTTGAAAGAGAAGAGTCACAGAGGAAAGTGAGATAGATTCAGTGTTTGATCTTTGTAATACGGTCATTCAACACTAGTTACTTAACCATGAAAACTTTGTTCATTTGTGTATGGCTTTGGCATCCCAATAATATAGTCAAATGGGAGAGGTTTATACCCACTAGTCGGATGTTGATGGCAACGTTACAATATCAATGACATTGTTCACCAGAACATGAAAATTTACGCTTCATCCATCTATCCATCCATCCATTTCCCTTTTTAAAAGTTTTCACACATGTTGAAAACCTTGTGCATAATAAAACGTTATGCATTATAAGCAACAAAGAGAGAGAACTAAGGAACTAAGGAAGATGTGTAAAATGGTGAAGAAATGAAGCACGCATTTTGGTGATTGTGGTGGAGTCACATCACAAATTTTACTGTTTACGGGTCCCAGCATATTGCAGACCCATTTACTAGAAGACATAATGTAGACAAACAAAACAGCACAAGCACACACCAAACAGACTGTCAACCTGCCATTATTATTAGCTAGCAAGCTTGAGTTTCTCCTCCATTTTCCAACAACTTTATATGACTTCATCGTGTCAAGCAGAAGCTGAGTTGGAGACTGTTTCTCTTTTATTCAACGGTATCACTTTGACTTTGTTTTCCTCATAAGAAAGTCTGGCAGAGCAAAGCAAGCAGCATTGCATCCAATATTGCTCCAATTTATTACTCTGAATTGGCAACCGAGACCATGAGATTGAAGTGGTGGTGGTATGTTCCTACACCACTCTATTTTACTGTTTGAACTAGACAAAGAGGAAAATATTGCAGTTTTTTGTGATGCCATTTCAATGACAAAATTACTTTTTAGTCGTCTAATGAAAGTTTGCTTTAGTTTTGTTCACTCTGTTGTGATATTTCCTTCTCTGAATCCCCTTTATTTTCCTTTCTTTAAGAAAGATCAACAGAGGATGTGGAAGAGAGGAAGGGTAGAATTAAAACTAGAAACAACTTCAGCAGTGTGCTCAACTCAAAAGGAGTCTTGCTGATGCAAAATGAATGTGTACAAAAGCATAAATCCTGCAAAACAAAAACAGCAACGTTGAAAAACAGTTAATGCATCACCGAGAGAGAGAGAGAAAAGGGAGAAAAAACTCTCAATGTTTTGAAAAACGGATGAAAATATCTTCTCAAAGGAATCACAACTCTTGCTTTTTTTACTCACACACGACGATGATGATATGATTATATAAGTAATGATAAGGAACGATACGATAGTTAAAATATAAAATAATAGGAGAGGTAGTTAGTTAGCGCAGTGCACTATCATCATCATTCCATATTTCACAATGAGTGTGATGCTATGGTGAACATCCATAAAAACGAGGGACTCAGTCAGTCCTCAAGGAAAAGAGGGATGAGACAACGACGACTTCGTTGAGTGAAGAAAGAGAGTTGTGAAAGAAGCCTATTTAGTATTTAGCAATTAAGTTCTTGTTACGTGCGCACATAAACACTGCAATATCATCATTACACCATAGCACAACAGAGCTACCAAAAAAATGTGCTCGCTCACTCTTTCATTATGACTAACTACCACAATATTGCAGTTTTTGTATACAAATACCAATGTAACTACAACCAAAAATCATTTTGATTTTATCCTAGTGGCAAAATAGAAATCTCTCTTTATGAGCCACATAATAATAATGTAAGTTTCTATAGGGAACAAGTGAGGAAACGGAGAATTATTATTAAAAGAGAGGAGACAAAAGCATAAACTGTCATCTTGCCTTGTCACACTCTAGTCCTCTTGCCAAATCATACGGGATGAATAAACTACTGTATAAAACACGAGTCCAAACTAAACCCATTTTATTTACTCATGTCAGTTAATAGGGAGGGAAAGTGTTTGTTGACGAGCTTGAGCATTTCTCTAATAAACTAGGGAACGCCATGTCATGCAGCAGCCTACATGGAAAAATCTGTGTTATGAAGCACTTTTAGATAAACGTCGACTTTTAAAAAAATCTGATTGCGAGTGAATGAGACTGACTAAGCGCTTCTTTGGCATTTGCTGGTTTTCTAGAAACGTGTAAACAAGGGGATGCTGCGCAAAAAGTATAAAATTTGCAAACTCTAATTCTAATTGCTAAAATGTTTAAGCATATTCATAAACACAAGAGAAGAATTCAAAGGAAGTCATTAGTTTTATGGGACTTCAAAAGGCAGAGCCGAGCCGAGCCGATATAATGTAATGTGCAAATATGGCTTGGCTCTTAACGAACTTGTCGCTTTCAACGTGAATGGGCACAGGCAAAAGGAAGGGCTGGCATGTTCTTGCTTAGCTACCCAGTCAACTAAAACAATTGAAATTAGATTGAAAAGATATTGATGATTTCTTCTGCCGTCATCGCCTTCTGCCACCGCACCAGCGCGTGACACATTATGAAGGAGAGGATGAGCGTTGTTTGATATATTGCTTATCGACGTTTACACGACGGCAGTGAAGAAAAGTAGTTTGCTGAATGATAATAAGTAATAATTATGATATCCAAAACCAATCCTTTCCTCTAATCATCCTATTTTTATGATGTCATTGTGTTGCTGCGCATAAATATATTCATACCCATCCCATCCCTCAAAAAATTAAGTTTTTTTTCATGGAGGAGCTACTGATGATGATGAGAGGATGATAGTGATTGCAACGGCCTAATTAACTACAATCACAATCACTTTCAAAAATTGAAGACTTGAGCAAGTGGGTAGGATTGTGCATGAGCAGAGCTGGCGATGAGCATGATCATCATCATCATCACCATGTTCATGACTAAAGGAACTGTTGCTGATTATCTCTTTCTTTGCAGCCAATTAATTTTCATAATGCGGACTTGCAATCTTAACGATAATGAATATTAATGACAGCAGCTACTTTCTTCTCACTAATTTTCAATAGTACCAAAAAAACTAATATTTTTGTGTTCACATCCCATTCCATTGTGAGTAAGTATATAATGTATATGTATGACATAACATTGGGAGCAGTGGAAGGAAACACGAAAAAAATTAATATATTTTATATGGAATGGTTGGCGATAATGAGAAACTTGTTTAATATGCATTCATCAGAGTAGAGTGTCGCTGTCGTTGTGCACCTGATTGTGCTTCAAGCAAGAAAAATCAAAGACAGGTGATGGTGATGTGATGGCTCTTCAGAAAGAGTAGTCATCTTCTCCCTGTGACTTTATGTGTAAGTAAGTAAGTGCTTACCTGTATGTCATATATCCTTGTTCTGTTGGCTCAAGCCGACTCGTCCTCTTCTTCCCTTGGGATATCTGTTGAGAAATGAAGACAAAATTTTGAGCAAAGATTTTCACATTGTAATACATGTACATTTATATTATCCAAAACTGCATTGCTACAAGGTAGGTGTAAGAGAGCTCTATATTTTTTCTTTTAAATACATTTCCGGATTAACAATTTGAGTAATGATCATATCATGACGAAGGGATAACACCAGAGGAAGAAGGCATATCACTGACATTGATAAATAAGTAACTTCTTGCGTTTTCAGCTTTATTCCCAATAGAATTAGGACCATACTACCAAAAGGATCAGATTACAATATCTTCTTCTCTTTGTTGGAAGCAAGCAAATAAGCTTTTTAAGAAGGAGAAGAAAAGACATAATCGTAATTTTGCTTTTTTGCCTTGGCAATCACATAAATGGTCATCCGATAATGAAGCAAGTTTTAAGCATTTGGTATGATAGAAAAATCGCCTTTGCCTTTTTAAAAAAAGTTTTTTTTGGTGCAATTTTAATGGTGACAGTAAGTAGCATTGGGTGTTCAAGTCTTTTTTGTCTGAGTTGGTGATTTCTTGTTGCGTAATTCTTTTTGTAGGAAGAATCCAACAAAGCCACATGCTATCTCATCTCCTTCTATTTTTTCATGACAGTTTTTACAGGATTACAAAAGATTAGCCGTAGGATAAGCTGGATTTAAGGGGAATGTTTGCACTTCACACGGAACCACACACACGCATGAATATAAAATAGTGAGCAGAGCAGTATGGTGTGGTTTGTCCAATGTTAAAAAAATATATATGTGTTCATTTGGGTGCTCCTGATCTTACAAGAAGAATATATCTAGGTTTAAGGTGGAAGTAGGTAAATTACCGTGTGCCCACAAAGGAGACTTATCATTGCTTACGCAAATAGTGGATGTTGCCGTTGAGGGAGAAAAGGGAATAATATAATATATCTCTTCACATCATCATCGCGATCATCATCACATGGTGCTGATCTCAAGTATATTTATACCACGACCACGAATGTCTATAGCCACACTACGCACCACATTTTCTCAGGAAGAGGAAGAAGAACATCATGGATGTTGGGAAGGAAAGATATTCTTATGGAAGACAGCTTTTGTAATCTAATTTATATACTGTGATATCCCGTTAAACTGTCTCACCCTTAATTGCTGCTCCCATAGGATTTAGAAAAGTGTCAGAAGAAATCGTTTGTGTAAATATTTCAAATCTCTCTCTCTCTTGCAAAAAGAGCATTCTTCCTTTGAAAAAAAAATCTTTCTTTTCTTTGCCTTCCCTTCTTTGCTTTGTGCCTTTTGTTCCGAATCAAGTTGGAAGAAAACGGTTTGGTTTTGTGCTTTCTCAAACCACGTTACAAACGTGGAGGTATAAAGAGCTTCTGCTACTACTAGACCAGACTATTCTAGTTCTACACTTTTTCTGGTTCTTTCCACGCCAACTGGAACTTGTCGACAGGGAGAGAAAAGAGGAGAGTGTACGAGTAGTCATGCATGCTAGGATTTTTTTCTTGGTTTTGTTGGTTTGGTTTGCTCTCTTCGTCGTCCTTTCTCTTAAAAGATGTAGGGAAACTCTTGAAAAGAGAAAGGACCATAATAAACCAGGGACCTTTTGCTTCCTCTTCTTCTCTTTCCAGTTGCCAATTGACATTGTAAAAACGCAACGAAAACGACACCATAACCAGAAAAAAGTTGAAGACTCAGGAATGGAGCGGAGAAAGAAAATGTTGAAGAGAAAGAGAAAGTGAGACATATACTATATACACCATATCATATAATATGTATGTTATGTATGAAGAGAAATGGTTATCGATTTTTCGAGGAAGTTGCTACTCCTCTTCGTCTCCTCCTTTCCTTTGGATTCTCCTTGAGTCCCGAGAGTC
Organism: Orchesella bifasciata; assembly: GCA_034697805.1. NCBI lineage: Eukaryota > Metazoa > Arthropoda > Collembola > Entomobryomorpha > Orchesellidae > Orchesella > Orchesella bifasciata. The sequence continues at coordinate 25,102 of JAQGAP010000790.1, forward strand.
TAAGACAATTAAATGACCTGCTGTTGGGATAAAAAACTCTCACAAGACAAGAATCTCTTCTTTTGACCAGTACCTTCCATGTACTCTGTTGTCCGCGCCAATTCACACAGAACAACAAGCACCCCATATAACCTTTTATCCGTTTGTAGCGAATAATAAAAATTGTAGAAAGTGGAGAGATTGATAGCACTTGCATCCGAATCAGATAAAATGTGCGGGTGCACACACATAATTCTTTTTTTAAACATTTCAAAAACTGACCGATTGTGAGATTAGGACCCTAAATAAATGGTTTAATACAGAAAAAGGATAGATGGGAAGTTGTTGCTCTTCAAAATTTCATCTGGTCTTACATATAAATCTAATGGTAAACTTTTTTTTGGTCACAATGAAAAGCTCTTCATTTTATCATTACAATTTCATGAGATAGCACTCGTAACAAAGAGAATAACGGAAACTTAAAAGGTGAGAACTCGAAGAGTGCAAATTAGCTTGGTTGAAATGGATTGGATGGAGTGTCTCAAAAAGGTAGATGATTTTTACATTAAGGTGAAGTGTGGACAATCAAAAAACATTATTTGTAATTGTAATCCACTCTCCAAAAACTGTTCATATATTTTTTCACCTTCCATTAAAGTGATTTTATTTATTGATGTGAAATGATATGGATGATCATCATCATCTCAAACCATTGGGTTTTCACATAATTGAATTATTCTCGTCATCAACACCACCACAGTACACTGCCATCATGCTCATCATGACGATTGTTCATCCCATTGCCAATACATTTCCATCAAAAGTTGAGGAATAAAATGGAGATTGGTTTGGACAGATTAAAGATTGAATTTTTAGATTAGAATATTGCATTTGCAACTCAATCTTCTTTACTCTCCTCTGAATCGTTTAAATGGATCACAAAAAGAGAAGAGAAATCCCTTCTTTTTTGCAATACATATATTCTATTGATGATTCTCATTCAAGTGTGGATGAATTATACTGGCAAGGCAATAAATCAACGATTTTTTTTCTTTTTCTTTCCCTCTCTCTCATTTTTATATCGTTTCGATTTCTGCTAAGAAAGCATGCACAAACGGAGAATGGAGTAGGGAAAAGGAAAAAGTTTGAGAGAGAAAAAAGGGTGCATGAACCCGCATTACTTAATGTGTCTGGCCTGCCTGGTTTTCTTCCCATAAGAGAAATGAATTCTGTTCGTAGGCACAAGGTAGAGAGCCCACGAGAAAATATTATATTATACTTATTGGATACAGATATGTCTTCCATATAAACTCTTTCGTCTTAACACCTTTACGATTGTATGGTAGGGTATATGATGATGGTGGTCGTTGAGTTTCCATTCCATCCAATTCTACTCCAAAATATAACCCCGTGTCCTTTCCTTCCATCGTATAAGCTTAAGCTAATGTGTTTTATACACCGATTTGAAGTAACAGTAGCCGTAGCTTCACCTTTAAAAATAACAGTTGAGCAATTCAATAAGGTATAATAGTTGAAACATTATATTGGTCAATTCATAGCTCCATTTTTACTGTAATGTCCTCTTCTCTCCTCTCACGTACTTTGCTCCAGAGCTATTCCTATTACTCTCAAAGTCCGACCGAGTCCAACTTGTCCAGAGAGAGAGTAAGTAAAGTATCAGCCAAACACTCAGCCAGCTCCCATTCTCAAGAAGTATAAAGTATTTTTTCACTTGCTCCAATCC
>JAQGAP010000791.1:0-26810 GCA_034697805.1 Orchesella bifasciata
CCCATATTTGGGGTCTTAGACCACTCAAAGACCCCAAATTTGGGGTCCAAAAATACAAGACCCCAAATTTGGGGTCTAAGAACCCAAATTTGGGTTCCTGGCAAGACCCCAAATATGTGGTCCAAGACCCCAAATTTGGGGTCTGAGCACTGACTGACAGTCTATTTCCAAAAAGAAAATGTATGAGAAAATGCTATTCTGGTTTTACCATCTTTGCTATCAAACGCAGTATTTTTGTACACGGAAGAGAGAAGTGGTTTGAAATGTTCATTAATTCTCGGCTTCTCTGCAAACTTTTTCACAGCAACCAATCTAGAAATTATAGGACAAACAAGAAAACGTCATTGTCAAAAACTCGACCAAGTCTACGCATGTTCAACTATTAAGCAAACCGTTTCTTACAGAAATTGCAAATAGGGAGTCTCCATGCAAGTAATATCACTCCATCTAAAATGGGTATGGAATCTGGTACGAGGAGGGTCCACCTTGGCTACGTACACGGCAGGATGCTGTTTACCACCCATGACGTTGATTTCAATTCCATCATAGAATTACAACAAACTAATGGCAGAAAAAGTATTTAAGTCTATTTCTTACCACCACAGCGGCTTGCGCTCTGAATGCGCAATACGCAATTTGTCCTGCCGTATCAATGTCCGAACTAGAGCTATCATCTGCACACGGAAAATCTACCGAGAATTCGCCGAATGGCAACCCTAAATCAAATAAAAATCAAATTTCAAAGCAAAATTTTGACTTTCATATTAAGCCAACTAGGAACGTGCTTCACTTGAACGAATGATGACTCATGAAGTTGATGTTTGATTTTACCAAGGGGTCCTACTATGCTCTGGATATAAAGGCCTTCAAGCTCCTGCGCTGATTCTACTGTTATATGCATCCACTGTCTCATATTTACCATGTCAGGTTCTGCAGAGTTTATTCGAGTAAGTTCCATCTGCAAATAAAATGAATGCATTTTTAAAACCTAAAATTGACAAGACTGCATGGTTTAGGCATGTTCTCAATGTATTTATACGCTCTTGATCCAAATTTGCTCCTTTCGAATAGAGTCTTTATCCAAATCAAATTCATAGAATGGTCTTGGGTCCGTGAAAAGATTATCCATAATCGGTTTGTAATGACGTATATGGTGGTTATCTTCATGAAAACCAGCGAACTCTGGCGTCACGCAGACTGAAAACAGACGTGGGAAAGCGTCAAAGAATTTGACTCCGGGATTCTGGGCTTCAAACCATGCCTTCAACTGCTCATAGGAGAATTGGCCAGAGTACTGTTTGACGAATTGTTGCGTTTGCTGACGAATCTTCTCCCGAATCGCCTGGTTCTCTCTTTGTAATCTCTCAGCATCTTCAGCGTCTGTTTGGACCGTGCCTGGGAAGGCTTGGATCAGGATCAAAAATAGAATTAAACATTTTTGAAACTTTAGGATGCCACCGGAAGAACGTTTCTTGGTATGTTCCCCATCACACGGGCGTTGCTGCACCATCATGATGCTCAAGTTTCTCAAAAAGGTTACAATCATATATTCTGTAATGTACAATGCACCTTTAAAACTTGTTGAAGAATTCACTTTTTATCGTGTAACACAACTTTGTACGCAAGCTGTGCTTTCAAACATTCAAAGTGTTTTAGCCAAAACCTATTACTTTTCCAGGTCCCATTTTGTTTTCGAATTTATGTTTTTGAAAATATAAACAATATTTTGGGTTTGCATGCAAACGTGGACATGGCGACCGTTCACATTGGTTGGGTTTACATCACATCACCAACATCATATCATTGTGAAAGCAAATGCACCATGAACCATCAGAATTCGCCGATCGATTTCAAATCACAAACATAAATCATACCTGAGAATAATAGCACGTGCATACATTCATCCGCATTTCAGATTGAGACTATGCATACATATTAAATCGTAATTAATCATGATTTGCTAACTGGTGAATTGAGTAGTAGTAAGGTCGCTACTTACCAGGTTACTATTACTAATTTATTTGGACGAATACGATTACTGTATAGTAGCGCATTCGACATATATACAGAGAATGGTGAAGAAATCTTTTCTTCTAAAATGCAATTGATTTGATACAAATATATATGTAGCTAACTCGCGATATAGTCTCGATTCCTTATCACATCCCTGACTGAATACAAGTACACTGGAGTTGCAGTGTTTAGACTTTTCATGTAATGCTAATGCTATAATGTATACTTTCCGTTCCATCTCATCTCATCCAGACTCCAGGCAGATGAAAGATACATAACAAGCGTATCATCAGTTCATCATAAAACAGTTTTACACAGCTAGTATGTACTTCGCATTCTAAAACAATTTCTGTAGAATACTGTGTTAAGTCCAGCTCGAATGCATACTGAACTTTGGTCAGATTTATGAGCTTCATATAGGACAAAGGAAAGGAAAAAAAAATTGTTCGTTAAAGGTTCCTTATGCACAAACAAGTAGTACACAATATAACATGTACTTAAGAAACCCACCGCCAAGACGTCAAAACAACTGAGACATCCGATCGAACATACAATACAAATACATGTGCGTACTCAGGCGTATTTACTGCATGCATACAATAATGTACAAGCAAAAAGTATTAATGGACCAGTGTTGTTGTACGGCATTCTACAAATAAGATAAATGTCAAATTTTTTATCCACTAATACCAACAAGATACCAAGAATCGTGCAACTCTACACTAATAACTACTTGGGGTAACAGAAACCTCCTCCTGAAATAGTGCAGTTTCCAAACAGCTAGGTTCAATTTTTCAGGAATTTTTGAGTTTTGCTGTGACTTCCAATCTCTTCTGAAACGTTGTGGAGCAGTTCGGCTTAGTCATGGAGTCAAATAGTCCTCGAAAAAGTAAGGCATTCCATTTGTTTCCGTTATGTTGCAGGCAGGCATGAGGTGTGATCAACATGTTGTTGTTTATGTGTATATAACTAGAAACCATTGGGCTATACTAAACTATGCTTTTGAATGTTTAGAAATGTCAATGACTGCAAAGTTTCAAAGACCCCCTGGACTTGAAGCAATGTTCTACACCGACGTACTTCAGAGTCAGCAGACGGACGCTGTGGGGAACGTGGCGGATGTGTTACTGATTTGTACTGGGGGTTCAATACGAGCTCATACATTTCTTTTGCAGGCTGCCTCCCCCTTTATCCAATTAGCTATTCAATCACAGGTATATAACTATTATATTTGATGATTATTTGAAGTAAAAAATGAAGTATGTTGGTTGATATTATAAATAAATAAATTATGATTCTGTAGGGCGAGAACTACCCTTTCATGCGAGAGATATTGCTGCCCGATTTCTCTGTGAATGAAATTGAAAGGATGCTCACTCTCATTTACAAGGGTTCTGTGGACTTGAAGAATAGTAAGGAGATGCAGAGGCTTCAGGATACATTGAAATTTTTCCAAGTCACCAGTGTGATTCGTTCGGAGGAAAAGAAAGCTGATGCCATTAGAGGAGCTTTGAAGATCCAAGAGCTTAATCGTATACCCAAAGATATTTTCAAACAAGAGCCAAACGAATTTGCAAATGGGAGCAGTATCGCAGCATTCGTTGAATATATACCTGTCTCCGATGGCAGTGGTGGGGAAGACAAGAAGAGGAAAACGTCACCTGAAGCCAACGCTTATCTGTATCATGAGGCTGATATGACAGAAGCTGACACTTCTGTGAGACGAAGCGGAAGAAAACGAAAGGCAGTGAAAAGGGACGGAAAAGCATCTGGATCTGACGACTCTGATTTTGCAGTGCTTTCAGGGGATGAGTCAAGCGATGACACCCCTCCCCATCGTAGAAGACCTTCCTTGCATAATAATAAGAATCACAAGGAAGCAGCAAAGTCTCGTCAACCTGTTCTGAAGCTTCCTCGCATTTTACCTCCAACAAAAAATGTTACATCCTCCGCCACCACAACGACCTCCACGGCTACTACCACAACTGTTCCAAAAGATACTCTGCAAAAAGCCAAACCGGATGATAAAGAAGAGTCTGGTACAGATGAAGAAGATATGGGTTGGGTTGCTCCGGTGTATAAGAACAAAGAATGGTTTGAGCGTGAATCACGTCGTTGCCAGTACTGCGACAAGAAGTATGATAAGTCTGCTGGAGCATCTTTATGCATAACATCTCACAAAAGTCTCAGGTGCTATTTCTGCTTCAAAGTTTACTCCACGACTGACATTTTATTTAAGCACTTCAGACGACGTCATAAGCAAGCTGGAAGGGAATGTTCGCTTATTTGCCCTTTCTGTGAGCTTACAGTGCCTTACAAATCCGTATCATGCCATGTAATCAGTATGCACTTGCGAAGTAATGAGAATCCAGGTGCGCCAGTAGGCGCCATAAATTCAACTACCACCCCAAATGTCCCTTCATCAGGGACAAAATCAATTTCTGCTAATGGAAGTAAAAGTAGATCAAGATCTTCATCGCCATCAAATAAAAGTCCATCGAAGAAGTTGAAGAATTCTAACCAGGAGGTAGGTAAAAAGTCAAAGCAGTTGACTATGACGGAAATGAAAAAATTTAAAGAGAAAGTACCCTCATCACAGCATGGTGGGGATACTTTAAAAGTTCCAGACATGGATATTAGTTTGGAAAAGGTAACAATTCATGGAAAAACATTTGTCTTCCGTCTGCAGAAGAAACGACCTACCAGTACTACTGCTTGACTTGTGTCTTCTCTTTCCATGATCTCTATTCCACATTCCATTATTCTCTAATCAAAATCAATTCCTTGTCGTCCTTGGCTGTGATATTTACTTTAAAATTTGAAAAGCAAATGAATATCATTTATGAAATTGTCAAAGTTCCAAAAACTTGTACATTTAGGCAAAGGCAACTGCAACTTAGAAATCTTAGTATTACCCCAACTAAAAAGTGCTGTTTGTAATTTAGGTTACCTTTTTTTGTAATAAATATCCACATGTAACATAAAGATGTAGAGTATTTAGTGTTTATTCTTGTAGTTTGTTTATCTAAAGTGTCGAAAGTTACTCTAAATTTTTGTACTTTACTTATATATAGCTCTTTTGTTTAGTTTGAAGCGGTATTTCATTTGATGGTTGGGTAATTCCATGCACAGTTGTTTGTATGTAACACCTTTGACTACGTAATACGTATTTCTGGTAAACTGAATAACTACTATTATAAATGATCATGTAGGTATACTTTTTGAGTTGTGTTAGTATTGCAGATGACGCAATGCAGAAAATAAAAGTGGTTCAGCAAGTGCATTCTTTAATAATGTGACTTTTGGAAGATTTTTATTCTCCTTCGTATGTACATAAAACACTATATACTATAGTGTACTCATTCATACTCACAGTTTAATTGTCCCGTTCCCATAATTGAAATTTTTAAGGATAGATTTGGTGATATATAGTAAGTAGGATGCATGCTGTTATACACTATTGCATCACTGATAACTCCTTACGATTAGTGAGGTTGCATCTCTCTCATGTGAAGACAGGTTATCGCATAATTATTACAGCTACAGTAGGTTTTTGAAGGGCCTATCTGCATCTTATATCATATCATAACATCTTGAACTTTACGTCAAAAAACGAAGGGTCATGTATGTTCTTTTAGGTGTGTGTGTGCATGCAGATTTTTTTGAAAACTTTGAAGATCAGACATGACCTGATTTCAGTACGGTGGGAATGGGAAGTTGGGAACAAAGACAATAAAATAAATTTATTTGCAGTCCATCTTTTGACTTCAAGAAGGAAGACAATCATGATTTATAACTGCCATTTAAATGCAATTGAAAGTTATATTTCATTTAGAAAATATCGAAGATGAAATGTCATAAAAACTAACCCTTGTCACGTGATTACACTAGGAAAGTTCGTGTCTGTGAAGAAATCAATTAGAAATACCTGCACATAGTCATGTCAAAAGTCAAGCCAGACAAACAGAAGTAGACATTCGATTTTGAAACGAGGAAGCGCTTGTGTGCGTATGTCTCTGGTCGTACACTACTACACAACACTAGGATGATTTTAAATGAACATATCTGAAATAATTGCTTCATTATGAAAGCGAGCTGAGACGAACCCCATGTGGTGCATTAATTTTTGCTTTTGCAAGTTTTTGTCCGTAAAGATTAATATAGATTACATAAACATACCAAAATGATTGAGATGTGCATAAATAATATTTTTTCGTTCAAAGAATTTTGTAGTGCATAAATCAGGAAGTTTACTCGATATTTCAATTTGCTTAGACATAATTGGACTATGCACGTCTTCAAGTGTCAAAACTTGTCAAAATACAGCGTTTTAGTTGTGCTGCATGAAATATGAAACTTTATGATTTGAGTGCTATGTAATTTTGCAGCGGATCTGTACTTACATGTTGTTGTTGTTAGTGCAATGGTTAGTATACTATAAAGTTTTATTAGCCCAATTCACATCGTACTCGTAATGTACAGTGGAGCAAGTATCATTTTGTACCTTGTTTTACATATTATGATCTGATGCATGCAGATTACAGAAGAATGCGTCAACCCTGAGCGAGGGTGGGCTATAGAATTATATTATGTACAGTATTTAAATAATCTTTTAAGTGGCAAGGGAAATTTGTAGTTTAAAGTTTCTTGAACTGTTATCTCTAAATAAGTCTAAATATTATGCATTCTACGAAACTTCCTCTTATTATTACCTCATACAAATTGCGTGCTTGTTTGTAGTTATACGCATCAGCAAACAACAATATTATATTCCTTAACTCAATTAGTTGGCCGAGATGATATACCTCGGTCTTTATTGCCTTGATCATTTGGATCATTTTCCAGGGCACTATGTGGAGTCTAATTCGTGAACAACGCAACCTCACCCTAAATGTACATTCTTTATGTGCCTTAACAAACACTCTTAACGACAAACTAAAAAGTATGACGTCTTTTACTTTCCTTGAAGTGTATAATGAAACTGTGGTCTTAAGTTTTGGCAACTATAACACATTTCATCCAACCACAAGAAAGGGAAATCTAAATCAAGTGGTACACTGACTGAAGGAAAGAGAGAGGCGGATGAATGACATTGCATATCTCATCACGAAGTACTCATTTCGTAGGTCCTTATCGCGTCCTTTGCTTAATACTTTTAAGTGCCTATAGTTGGTTGTTGATGTCATTATATTGAGTGCATGGTCAAGGTAGTCATCTTCATTTTGCATGCATGCGCACATTAAAAAATGATGATGATCATATCATACTTTTGTCATATCATCATGACACTATATAACCACATAGTTATGATGACTTGTACAGCGCCCACATATCATCATTTTATAAAGGATTAATCTAGGCTAATCGCTGTTGCCTCATGAAGACATGCTTTCTTGCAGAAGAGCATGAACGAGAAAATAATGGATGCAACACCAACAGGTTTGGGTGGTATGGTGCAAAGTGATATTCTATACTGTGGCTCGGCATATGTTAAGCATTTAAATGACTTCATTGTACTAACTTGATTGCTGTTTTGAATTGGTTAAATATCTTACATTGAGGAGAGTTTATAAAGTAGTAAAAGTAACTGCAACATAAAGTTATCGAAGCATTGCAACCAGCATCACCAGTTTGGTGCTGGTTTGAAAGAATTTCTGATGTTCAGCCAATCATCCCCGGTCGTTGTAGTTAATACTCAATTACTAACCAAATTGTTACTAGTCTGGTTTAATACCAATAACCAGTGCCAAAAAATTTACTTTTACTTTTTGACAAAACTTGGTAAAACTTTTCCACGCTAATTTATGTTTTACAAATAATATCAAACTGTGTATATTGGCAGTTTTGAGTCGTATCTTAAATTGAATCTTAGGCTTTCAGTGTAGTCTCAAGTTTTTTAATCTTGCTTAGTCACCGTAAAAGTCTGCTAATGTAAGCTTGTTTTATCTGAAAATTTTATTTGCTTAACAGTTCAAAACTTCTGAGGCGAGTGGTGAACCATTCGATAAATGTAAGCAATGTGTACGCAATAGGCGGCACCATTCATGCAGTCCCAAATATTCGATATTCGTCTACTGTGCACGAGCTGCAACAAAAAGTAACTGCTGAACTACTGACTCATTCATCACTACTCAGAATATGTTGACTATATCCATCTAATAATGCAAATAGGAAAGATATGAATGAATAGAAACTTTACTAATTTTGCACTAGGCAGATGTTCCTTACTTTTATACTATTGCTGCAACAATGCTTCAAATAACCTATTTAAGAATAACGGCAAAATAGCAATAGCGCACTGCAACCAAAAGTTTACCGCATACTCACTACAAACCAACTTTTTTGAAGACAATGCCTTCAAGGTGCACGCATGACGCATGCATACTATACCATGCATCTTACCGATACCAATGTATGATCTTGCGATTTCAAAAATGTACGATGCAATCAATTCATTTTTATACACATTTTTGTAGACAATAGGAATGGCAATTCGTTTTCATATTTTAAACTTTCTTTATATGCACGTAATGCGTAGCGTAGGACTGCCGGTGTAGGTTTCGTTGTTGAGAAAACATGCAGTACCAATAACGCGATGCAGAATGCAGAAAGATGAGATATATACTTTTTGTAATTTCATTTTCAAAAGTTATCATATCGCATCAAATTAGTACAAAACTCATATTATACGAAACTTTTATCCTGTCTGATGATGAGTCTCTCTCTACCGTTTTAAGTTTTAACAATATACAAAACATGAAGTGAACAAGTGTCTTATTGTATACGTGCATTAGCCACTAATTTTTCGCTTTTCTTTGGCATTATCACATGTTCTTTATAGATCATTTAAGAGACAGAAAATTATGGATATTGGCTTTACCCATTATAAACGAGTAAATCACTCCTTATGCTATGATACATGCATGCTTGAGAATTGCGATTATATATTATTGTGCTATGATTGTTATACACAGGTAAGTAGACGCTGAGATTACTGATGCACCACTTAAAATTACAATTTAATAGAAGCACAAAAAATTTGCAGAGTGAACTTACCATAATGCAACGTACGTACCTATAACGTGTAGTGCAGAAAATGATATTCTTTTTCATCCTCATCATCAGTGAAATGAAATTTCGCTTCGCTCTTTGCGCACTTCATTTCTAACTTGCTACTGCTCAATCCGATAGGAGAGCTCTTTATTTTTTTGCTTGCCAAACTTGCACATGTCATGGGAGCTCTTATTTTTTGTACTGCTGAATTCTAAACGGCTATTGAAATTACCAAATACGTTTATTCCTTTGACTATATATTTTAGTTAAACATCTCGTAATTAAGAAGCATTATTTGGGATAGTTGACGAGTCAGCCAATATAACATAAGGCACACAAATACAATTGCATTGCGCTACAGAAGAACGGTAGTAAAAAGTGTACTTATTTTTTTCAATGCAAAGTAAATGTTCGTGCATTTACAATAGAATTGCAGTCACTTGAGTGCGAATACAAAACATTGCATGTGCCTTTATGCATAACTTCCATAAAACACAGTAGCACAGCCCCATTCAATAGAATAAAGTGCCTTTTGGTTACAATATATGTTAAGAATAAGAATATGTTTGTGTTTGCAAATCAGTTTTCCTGTCATGCTTAAGGAGTCCAAAAAGCGTTGTTAGTCAATAGCGTTCAAAGGACCTCTCGTCTTGTGAAGCACCTGCCTGCTGTTGTTTCTTGTCGTCGTCAGTCTCTCAACCATGGGCTACATTCATTGTTTTCTGCAGGTGCGAAATGTGTACAGTTAAGCACCGATACTTTTAGTACACCAACTAATCTTTGTTGCTAATCGAATTGCAGAGTATTTTTAGTGAGACTCGTTGACGTGAATGTGTTGAGTGGACAAATGAATAATAGCTGTAACTGTCCAAGTTGCCCAATACGTTGGTCAGTAGTAGGTCAGTGCTTTCCAAGCAGCACTGTTTTATTGGCATTGGCCATAAAGCACGTGAGGTAGGTATACACTGTATGCATAAGCAAAAACGCAATGTGCCAATCTCTCTTACTTACTACTTAGCTATTAGCTTACACGTTCTTCGTCTTCGTCTATCAGTAGGGCACTTTGTGCGACTAGCGTTTCCTATGTAATCAAATTAGGGGGAATGGATATGGATCGGATATGACATGAGTGTTGCGTTATTAAAGCCATTTACACATTGCTGACATCGTGCACATCATAGTAGCCTTGTAATTCGGAAAATCTTTAGTAAAAGGACCACTTCTACTCAGCAGTCATTCACACTTTTACCTTGTTATGTATTTACGCAGATGCTCTGCATGATGCTCTTGGGTATTTTCTATGAAAAACAGAGCAGTGACCTGACAATGTCAAAGTGAAGTCACCGTCAACCGTCAACCTACAAACCAGAAAGGTAATTAGTGTCACACACGGAGAATAGCAATTACCGAGTGAATTTCTCACGAGTCCAAGGAGGAATTTGTCGTCATAAATATCATGGGTGCCAATTGTTACGTATTGAAAGTAGTGCACGTGTAGTGTACATTACATAGTAAATCAGTATCAGTAGTAGTTGTTGATGTAAAAATGTAACATGTAGTTTATACCAAGCCTGAAATCCTCAATGAAATTCAGTGGAATTGTGAGATGAGAGAATTTTTCAGCAGTTTTGATGGTGCTTCAGAAAAGTAAAAGTTGTTGGGTGCATATGAGTCAAAATGCGAACTTTTATAGCGTATTTTGCATTTAAGTGGTGAAATTTGAGAACGAAACTGTGATTACTGTGCTTTGAGTTTCTGTCTTTCATTTGATGCCAACAAAAGATACATACATAATCAAAATGATGCAGAGCAATAATAAAATCACCTAATCAGAAAATTCTGAAAAATCTTTCCTCTGTTTACATACACATCTTTGGATTCAGTATCATCATCACAATTATAAAGTGTACTACTTCTTCAGCCATACAAAATGGCGATTTTCAGTTTTGCCCTAAACTTTATTGGATTCCTATTGACGCGAATATATATCCCAGCCGGTTGCACCTGGGTACTATCTCGCTATGTCATTAAAGCCCCACCGATCTCTTTTGCGGCTGAAGTAATAGCTTCCTTCTTCACAGCCATTCTACTTTTACCAATAATCTTCACAGTGAGTTTCATAAACCTCAGTGCAAGATATTTGTTGAGTTTCTACCTCAAGGCAAAATATCACGACAAAATTTGGCTTATGGCCGGAAGAGATAGCTTCGTTAGTCATGATGAGTATGCCAACTCATGTAATCACTATTCTTTATATGTGCTTAAAGGGAAGTGTGATTTACAAAAAATTCAAAACAAGTTCGACTCCATCCTCCAAGAAAAGGATGGAAATGGAGAAATTGTTTATGACAGAATGAAACGAAGACTAGTCAGAAAATTTGGTTATTATTGCTGGGAGCATTTGGGGGAGTCGTTTGAAATCACGCAACACGTTAAATATTTAACTGGAGATGAGAACACGGTATTCACGGAAGATCAAGTTTTTGAAGAGCTCAAGAAAATGTATGACTATCCATTGGGAGGAGACAAACCTCAATGGGAGATTCTTGTAATACCTAAATACGTTTACAATAGCCATCTCCGCACCAAAAGACTCAACAATGCCTTCACAAAAGATTGCAGTATAGAAACGGATAGTCTGGAACTGGAATGTAATAACAATGTTCCAGAGGGAAGCTCGACTGATTCTCATTATGCATTCATTGTTCGTATGCATCACTCCATCATGGATGGAATTTCTGCTGGAAATGCGTTACAGCATTACATGGCAGATAAGAAGATGAAATTAACTGTGGATCCCTTGTCGGATTGTCACCAACTTCCCATTTGGAAAATAATCGTTGCTTATGCTCAAGTTATTCTGTGCGGTCCTAGAGCATTTTTTAAGACTGCCTTGTTAGATGAAACAAATTGTTTTCACGGACCCAAGTTGACAGGTCCAAAAACATTGAGCTGGTCTCGGCAGGTGAGTATACTACTACTTAATGAAAATAGTTATTACGAGGACTACGAGGAGTATATTTAATCAAAAGTTTACCAAATTAATTTTTCCAGGTAAACGTGGATGCCCTACGAAGAGTAAAAGACGCAACCAAAACTTCCGTAACAGCCGTCCTAGTTTCTTGTCTAGGAGGCTCCGTCAGAAACTTGGCAATGAAGAAAGGTCTCCCAATTCCTACGCGGGTTCATGCATTCCCGACCATTGGAATTTTGCCATTTCCTGACATAAAGCCGAGGAACCGATTTACAATGGCCCTACTTCCTTTGTGTATTGGTTTGGAAACTGGACTCGAACGACTGAAGTCTGCTCAGAGATCCCTGAAAGACCTTCTATCATCCCCAGATGTCTTGCTCAACTATCACTTGATGCAAGTTATTGGAGTGCTCCCAGTTCAGATTATCAACTTTTTCATTGATTTGTGCCATGCAACACTACTGCTAAGCAATGTTCCTGGTCCAGCGGAACGAGCAACACTGTTTGGAGGAGATGAAGTGACTGATATTGGAATTTGGGCTCCCATTCAACTGGGAATCGGTAAGCTACTATAAATGCACAATTCCATATCTCCCATTACCGGTTTTTTATTGAGTAACCGTATATTCAAAATGATGTTTTTTTATAGGAATTGGAATGTCGTTATTCAGCTATGGAGGAATTGTACGTGCAACAGTGGTCACAGACAAGGTGGCATGTCCAAGTTCTTCAGATGTTCCTACGATTATTGAAGAATTTGAAAAAGAAATTATAAACCTCACGAAAAATGCTGGAGTCCAGGAGTCAGAAGTTTTTGCTAGTGAGTAAATCACATCGATAACATTAAGATTTAGCTTTATTGAAGAGTAGATAATTAACTGACTATTAGGTTATTAAGTGGTAGATGTAATAATTATGAATTATTTTATGAACTAACCTACTACAAATTCAGAAGTAATAGTCATGTATTTACTTATAGTTATTCTTTAAAAAACTGGTAATGATTCGGGTTACCTCCACCGTGATAAAAGTCGGATAGTTTTAATGAAGTCATTTTATGGGAAGGACTCTTCTTGAACCTCTAACTTTTATTTGCCGATTTTGTTTTTACGTATGAATCAGCGGAACGTTATGCGAAAAGGTAACATAAATACATAAGATTAAAATAGAAATGGGATCAACGATCTGTGAATTTGTGTAATACGAGTGATAGCAAATGTGTTTCTAATTCATATCTGTTTTTACTTTTTCAACGGATAATTACTGGATTTATGTATAATGTGCAACGTGCAAAACAATCGGTTTAGTTAGCGGCGAAGCGCACAAGGTTTTCTGACACTATCAAACATCGACGCACGTGTGCATGAAGCATGTTACATTGCAAAAGTTATAGGCTGCACAACATAGACTAGCCATTGGTTTATACAGTATACACATTAATTACTTTATACTTGTTTAGTCTATAAACTATATAGAATTAGTTGTTATTATACAGGATGCACAATGTTGAGATTATAGTGCTAGATATTTTTTGTAGATTTTGTACTATTTTAAGATTTATGAACTGATGTGGTGTAAATTTTTGTGTAAATTAGTATTATTTCTACCAAAAAATGAAAATTGAGTCAGTAAACAAGAGATGACCAATCTGCAATTTAGCACCAATCTTTTTAAACACGTTATTGATCCATGTTGCGAATTTATGAGCAACGTGTACCATTATAAATCTTCTGTACAGTGTACACATTAGATTACCATCATTCATTAGCTTTCTGAACTTACCTTTGGTTTGCAAATTTGGAGAGGAAAATAATATGCATTCTGCTTTCAGGTGGATAAAACACAAAATGAAACTGCTTTCAGACTGATTCGTTTTTGGTATGTTTTAAAACGCTTTACTACAACTTGCTGGCTGCCAACCTTTGAACTAAGGACAAATATAGGTACGAATGGAAACGCCATCCGGCTGGTATTACTTACGGATTTAAATTTTCAGCCACCTCTCCAAAAAATACATGTTCCAATTACCATTTCAGTGATAAAGCGAGAATAAATAAATGACACGCGCAAATTATCCGTTTCCAGCATATTGATACTGATCGAAAAAATTTTAAAAAATGTCACAATGAAAGGGGGTCCAAGTGCTAAATACCTTTCATTCCAGATCTATACTTGAGCCCATGAAGGAGAAATCAAATCGAAAATCATGTTTTTCCGTTTATTCACCATTTCCATCTTCTACTTACTCTGATGATCCATTGATGACATAAATGGCATTCAAAATACATTACGAAACATTTAATCAGACAAGACTTGTCCTACAACAAGTCCTCGGTTCGGTTCTGCCTGTAATCATGCAAAAAAGTGCTTGGGTTGAATTTTTGAAGCTTGCTTTGCTTGTTTTGTTCACAACCGTTCCTTCTATTCACATAAATGCGTCTCTTGAAGATTTCCGTCCTCTATCGCTCAACAACGAATCTTTCTACATAAGTAGCCCCAAACAGAGGAGAAAACGGCGCGGCGGTCTTTGGGAGAGCATAAACCAACATGAATAAAACCATTGATCGGCTAAACTGCAGAGTTTGCTCCGCACACGCACACAACAGCTTTCCTTTTCCTTTGCGATTTTCCTCAACAACATCGCATCCTCGCGTGCTGCTAGCTACAAAGCAGACCTGAAGACAGAAGGTGTGCTCCAAGCGTGTACCTCACATTGTGCATAATATTTTGGGGTATATGTATTTTGTATGCATTTTACCCTATCCTTTATGTATCTGCTTTTGTAAGCAACCCTTTTGCACCATGCCGAAATAAATGCTCCATGCTACTTGTGTATATCCCCCACGTGCATATTTGGTTTTTAGTCCATGTTTTAGGTACAAATGACAAACGCATTTTCTTTTGCTTTTGGCAGTCTATCATATCGGATCTTTCCGTTTTGCTCAGAAGGAATATTTTACTGATTGTTGGGGATTTTAAAACTGCAATATTGAAAGCTGTTGAAGTGATTTTAGCACAACGTGACAATTCTCTATCAACTTGAGTGTTTGTCAATACGTGACAATCGGGATATCAGTTTAATTAAGAATTTCTTTAGCTAAACGAGAAATATGGTTATCGACATGAAGGCAAAGAATAAGGGGAGACAGGTAATTAATTTTAATTATTATTTTTTATTTCAAATGATGTATAAAATGTGGACGATGGATGGTTTGTAGACGTTCTGTATTTAGAGGCATTTATTTGTTAGTGACTTTGAACGTTGATGAACGATAAAGTAAGTTTAAATTTAATGACATGCTCTTCTGTTCCTTATTACAGTCACTTCCTGGAACGCCAGGTGGAAAGGGTAAAGGGAACTCGCCGAAGAAAGCATTCACTCCCAAGGCTGGTGGTGGGGGTGGAGGAGGCACTCCTGGAACGCCAGGTGGAAAGAATAAAGGCAAGCCGGGTGGCAATGCGGGAAACAGTCCAACTAAACAGCCACAAACTCCTAAGCAAAACAAGCAATCACCTCAACAGCAAAAGCCACAAGGAATCAGTGCGAAGCTTAGTAAGAAGTCCCCTGGCCCCAAGACGGAACAAAATGGCAATAGTAAAGTTCCTTTGAAGCAACTTGACGCGAAAAGTAAGGCTATCGCTAAGCCAGACAATCAGCCCAACGCTGCTGCTGGACAGAATAGGTCAACTAGGAAAAAGAATAGGAAAGCATCTAACAAAAATCAGATGCAGCGATTTAATAAGGTATTTATTCATTGACATGGACATCTGAACTAAGTTACAAATACTGATGCTGATGTGCTTATCTATTTGTGACATATTAAATATTTTTTTATAGAAAATCAGTGAGAAAATTAGGACACCACAATCCTGTGCTAGGGCTTTGAAGGCAGAGCAGGAATTGACGGCTACACAAGGCAGAATTTTGAAAATAACTCTTCCTGACCCGGTAGTCACCAACGAATCAGCCAGAGGTTGGTCCAACTCTATTGAAACTGTCCTTTTTTCAAGACCCGTGGAACCAAGAAGCTTCACCGTTGTTCTGCAAGCTGGAGCTAATGTTAAGAAAGAAATTGAAAAATTGAGCAAAGTAGCCGTTGGCAATGGCAAGCTTACAGTTAAAGAACACAACCCAGCAGAATTAGGCCATACCGGTGGTACCAATAAGGATCCTGCAGACCTCATTGACCCATACACATTGTAAGTTGAATATTTTCATATCATTACGTTGTGATTGATCAATCACAGTCTCATTTGGTGAAAATGCTTGACACGAACTATTTTTGTTATACATAATTATAATAGATACGTAACTAATCTTCCGGAATCCATCAACAAACCTGAATTAGAAGAACTGTTCAAAGGCGCTACTGTTACATCGCCCAGAAAACACAACCCCAAGATGGGAACCTCAAGCAAATTTGCTTTTGTAGCGTTTGACACTGCCGAGGCTGCCCTTACCGCATTCAAGGAGAACTTCAACAAGAAAGTTGATGGAAAATCTATCGTTATGAGATTCCGTAGACTTTCTCCTGCAGAACAGAAACAGGCAAAGGAGGTACCGGCTACTGAAGTCAAGGCTACACCTAAGGCTGCCGAAGTCAAGAAACCTGCTGCTGCTGACGCCAAGGCCAAGAAGCAACAAACTCCGGTTGCTAAAGGCAAGCAACCCGTTAAACAAGAGCCTGTTGACGAAGACGACGAAGATGATGATGACGACGACGAGGATGATGATGAGGGAATGGTACGTTCGTCGTATATACACATAATACACTAGCTTTATTGTCGTAAGTGGCTAGGTCGTGGTTTTAACATTTCTACATATTTCTTCACACAGGAAATCGGAGGAGAAGAAGAGTCAGATGATGACGCCGTAAGTTTTAACCATATTTGAAAAAATATCTGTAACTGATTCTTCTAAAATCCTCAATTCTTTAAATTAAAAATATATTTTGTTATTGTTACAGGATGACGATGATGATGACGACTTGGAAGAAGACGATGATGACGACGACGACGATGATGATGACGATGATGAGTAAGAATGACCTGACCTGACATTCGTTTCGTACGCCATCCTTTTTGTTATTCCCTCGAATAATTTTTGTTAAGCATTTTTATTTCTTATTCTTAACATAAAAATCAAGAGACTTTTACTGTTATTTTTCTCTTACTTAGTTTATAGTAATTAGTTTCAACTATATTTAATATGTATGTGTCTTCATATATCGTGTCTATATATTAGCTGATCGAATTCAAAAACTCCAGAATATGGAATAAAATATGTTTTACGTATAATATTGCGCGGAGAATTAATCCAGTGAAATTTTTTGATGAGCATTTTTACATTTTATAAGATGATCTTTTCATAAATGTCCTGTTTTCAGTATGGAACATGTGATTGCCAGCGAATTTTAACTATGTAGATTGTCGTTTGCTTAATCGTTACTACTCCCAAAAAAAGTATAAAAGTTTTATTTGCATTACTATTTGTGTGAATATGTAAAACATACATAGCGGACTTTGATAATATAAAGTTCTTGAGCATTAATCAACACCATAATTATTGACATTTGAACCTAGTTCATGCATCACCTACATATATATTGCCACAAATACAATACTTAAATTACAAATAATCCCTACGTTCTACACGAACCAATCAACGTAATTTTTCTTATATAATATACTTGTTATTTAGCTGCACACTTTTAATCATAGTGTTGCCTCTGTGCAAAAATGGAATAAATGTTAAATGTATTTTGTAAATGAAAAATTGAACTGAACTGGAATTTCTCCTAAGTCCAAGTGCCATAGCTCTGAATTGGACTAAATGGCAAGTGGCAAAATCACAGCGTATATAGTTGGTCATGAACTTACAAACAAACGAATGCAGATAATCATTAATCACATGCAGTTAAGCGATGACTTGGGTTAAGAGTCAGTATTCCACTTCAAAAATCTCTCTAATGCACGTTCCCATTCGGCAAAGGTTTTAAGCATAGGATGTTCCAATTCAGGTTTTGGGAAAAATACTTTGTCAACTTTGTATAAATTTTCCAAGCATTCCTTGTTATCCCAGAATCCTAAGTGTACAACAAAAGTTTTAAATATTTGACACTTTGACAAGTTTTTCATATGCTTCCATCGCCTAGTTTTTAGTTAGCATTGTTACCTGCATTTACTCCAGCCATAAATGCTGAGCCCAAAGCTGTCATTTCTTTACAAACTGGTCTGACGACTCGCTTTCCTGTCAAGTTAGCGATTGTTTGACATATAAAATCATTATTCGATACTCCACCGTCAATCCTGCAATCGAAGAAAGAGTACATTGAGATTCGCATGATTTTTGCAATATGCAAAAGACCAAACTTATCTTATATTGTTTCTTACTTGATGTGATCAAATTCAAAATCCGTTTCTGACTGAAGCACGTTGAGCAACTGCTGAACACGAAATGCTAAACTTTCCAAAAGAGCTCTGACGAGATGAGCTTTCTTTGTAGTTTGAGTTACTCCCAAGAATCCTGAAGCTGCAGAAGGGTCATTATACGGTGCCTACAAATCAAAGATTAGTATACAAATTAATACACTGATTGTGCAGGTTCAAACTGTACAACCTTTATGGAAGTCAAGCCGGAGGAAAGTTAAATCACCTGAAGTCCTTGGAATGCTGGAATAAAGTAAACTCCTCCAGAATCAGGGACGGACTGGGCAATGTCACTGCATTCTTGTACGTGATTAAACAATCCTACGAAACAAGTTCAAGTCAAACATTGATACTCTTTCTACTTACACTTTCACTGAAACCTCGTACGTAATCAGATAAATCATACCGATTGTTTTCCCCCATTCGATAACATTAGCGTTATTATGTGCAGCTCCTTCTGCAATGTATGCCAACTCATATCCATACTTCCACCCAACCAGAGGATAAATTCCTCCAACGGATGCGTGTGGCTTATCACCAGTGTTCACGTCGAGAAAGGCTCCAGTTCCTAAAGTCACTTTGACGCTTCCATTCCGAAATGAGCCGGAACCAAACATGGAGGCAGACTGATCAGCTATACAACATCGTATTGGAATGTCAACTCCTTTAAAAATTTTACATGAACCAAAATGTTTCCCACAAGTCGGCACAAGTTTAGGCAGAATTGAGGATGGAATTGAGAACATTTTTAGAGCCCAATCAGCATAGCCCATTTCAAAAGGATCGAAAAATCCGGTGACACAAGCATTACTAAATTCCGTTACATGATGTTCTCCTTCCGTTAGCTTGTAAATGAGAAATGTATCTAATGTTCCAAATTTTATTTGGTTCATGGCTATTTTTTCACGGATTCCTGGAATGTTATCTAAAACCCAGAGTAATCTCATTGACACCTGGAAGAAACAGAAAAGTGAATGTAAGGCAGACATTTACTCACTTCGTTGAAGTGTATAGTAGATTAATTAACCTTACCAATTCGTTCATGAGTCTGAGAACACTTCCGGAGAGATATCTTCGATTTTTGGTAACGCTGTATAAAAACTTGCATACTAGACGAAAAGCCTGCAATGCAACAGATTAAAACAATATATCAATGAAATAATATCATTATGAAGATCACGTGAAGATGCATGAAACGGTTCATAATTATTATGAAAATCTTACTCGAACATAAAGAGAGTTGTCCCATTGTTTCACTAATTTGGAAGCTCTTCGATCCTTCCATGTAATAATATTAGTTATTGGCTCATTGTTATTTTCATCCCAACAAAGGAAACTTGACCTCTGTGTAGAGACGCTCATGCAGACTATATCGGACGGAGAGATACCAGCATCTGTAGTTAACAAAATAATCAAGTATGATTAATTTGTTTTTAAGAGCCCATCCAAAAAAGTTTGATAGGATAAAAAAGATTCAACTTGCCTTGGACGGCACCCTTTATGACGTAAATGACTTGTTCCCAAAGAACATCCGGATTGATTTCTACCCAGCCTGACTTTGGATACTCCAAGCGAATCTGAAAAGTAAAAAATTAGTTCATTAAATTTGAAAACGTTTAGGCTTCTTTAATGCAGCGTAGATACGTTTTTAACTTTTTCATGCCATCTACATTCTACTGGGGGTTGGGCTGCTTTTATTTTTAAACAAGGCTTAACTAGCATGTCAGCAATCTTTCAAATTCGAGAAAATAAACTCTAATTTGTATCCTACATACTCTTAATTGCATAACATTTTTGTGAATTTGAAGTTTTAATTAGGGACATTAACATCATGTCATGATTTATGATTCAAAATATTTACCGTAACAGTGAAGCTTTTTATGAGTTGTACTACAAAAACTTTAGCAATGCTGACGCAGAGCAGAACGACGACCACACAAGTGTAAAAATTTAATTTTCAAAGCCCGGATCATTTTAATTCTTCTTAATTCTTTGAGCAGTGTTGTATGATACGGAGCGTAAGCAAAGTAGTATGGCACGCTTCGCTTGGGAAGAATATGCAACTGATACCTGATTTATAATAAAATGCAAATCATTAACCACATCTTCAATTCAGTTCATGCTCAGTGAACAGCATCATATCAGTACCGAGTGATCGTGAAATGATGTAGCTTTAGTATGATTTTTTATTACATTTTAAGCAATATCTATGCAATTTTAGAAGTTGAAAACTGTTTAAGAATGAAATCATCATTTAAGGTTAACGGTAAACGTAAACGTATTCGTTATACAATCTTACAAATTCACCAACAAAGGTTTTATATATTATTGCCCTTCATAAATGTTGCGACTCATTATGGCATTTTTCTAAATGTGGTTCTTTCGGTGTGTCATTTAAAAGTGCTAACCATTACCTGTGAATTTTGACCAAATGGATCAAATGTCGTTTTAAATACAAGCCTATACCGTTTACTTCCCATCGCGAACATTACGAGCTACACCTTTACAAGATATATATACCTTTAGCATAACAACTTGGGAGGTTCTACGCTCTGCACAAACTGTACTAGTTGCACCATCAAATAGCTAAAATAATATTCTAAAATTTGATGAGCTGAGATTGAAATGCACACTTACATAAAAATTACATTAGTACACTTGTTACGATGAGGTCATAATCATTTTTTGTCTGTTATGAGCTTAGTGGTTCGCAAACTTGTCTGACATCCAAGCGTAAAAAAGCAAAAACTTCAACAATGTATAGCTGGGAACTGTCTACAAATATGCTCTTGTACAATGTACCTAAACCGAACATTCATATTTTTTCCCATAAAACTTCTAAATAAATTTCAACATTTGCGAATGAGATGAACGTAAATGGAGCAAATGCAAAACGCGAATAATACAAAACATTGCATTTCTTACCGATGCAGTTTCCTGGCCCCTGATAACCGTTCGCTTATCAAAGATTAAGCATTTGATCTTGGTTGTTCCAACATCCAAAGCTGCCACAAACCCTTCCCCTCCGTCACCACTCATTATGAAGCCGGATTTGTTGCCCTTCTTACGTATCAAGTAGCCTCAAACCCGGTTTCCAATTTTCTCTTCAACCTTAATCACTCCTACACCATTATGGCTTTTTTTCAGCTACGAAAGTTGACTTTCTTCTTTACTCCACAAATATGAACTGCACAAAACTTTACACCAAACGGCCACTCAATTACTTGTTCCCAATCAACTTTCACGCAACACAGTTCTTTCACTCACTCACTTCAACAACTGAAACCTTTGACACGACGAAAGGTGATATAAGCTTCGCAATGCATTTCTTCTAGTTGCTAGAATTGGAATGGTGATGGTAATTACCCATCTGCTGAGGTTCGCATGCCTTTTCCTGTAAAACCATGAAAATTATTGATCGGTAAATGCCTAGAAATACACATGCATGCAATCCTTCTGGGGTAACTTATGCAGAGTTGAGCCTTGGGAAAGAACCTCAGATTTTATTATAACATGTTTGCATTTGGTATCAATGAAATCGGGATAAAACCCTGAGTCCTTTTGCATCACACCACATCACGCAATCACACTTTCATATTGATGTATGTCGCATGTTACCACTTGTTCTGTTACCACCTTTATGGTGAGAGTGTGACAAGACAAATGATACAGTTCTCCAGTTTTTATATTAAAGCAGATGAACATTTCCATCATGAAGAACATGACTATGGTAGTATTACCTATATTGTTTGTACTAGTATCTGATCTCGTTTATATGCAAAAGCAAAAACACCTCAACCTTTTAAACCTTTACACACCTTTGCTTATTAGCATGTGCCCAGTTAGGTACATAACCTATTTTCGCACGTGTCTTCATCAAACTTGACATGAAACTTTGTTATGGATAAATCCTAACATTCAAGAATTTGTCATGACGGGTAACATACCTAATTGAAGAGCTGGGATGAATAATGAAATGAAATTAGGACTTTCGCATAAACCACACACTAAACTAAAGCCTTTAGTCTAAAGGTTACCAAACCGTAAGTGGTTTCCGCAATGTTCCTTCAACCGGCCATATGATGATGATGGGAGAAACAGACCGACCACTCCCGTCCGCATCCATATCCCACTGTTTATACCGTAATATTATCTCTGTTTTGTTTTCCTTTTCATGCCTATCTATATCTGTGTTCCCACACACATACAGGACAACACTTCTACGATTTCTGTCTGTCTGGGTTCACCTCATTGCATTCAGTTCACGATGGACTGCAGTCATGACTGGGACAACCGAAAAAAATCAGACAGCCGTGCCCATGCAATCGTAGAAAACGGAAGGGCTTACAACAAAGTCGTGGGTCGGTGATCGTATTATGTAGCTGAAGTGTAATGTTGTGATGTACGATGATGAGCTTGCATTTACGATGGGAAATGCAGAGCTATTATTAATGTGCTAGCGTGAGCACCCAATTTTTTCAAAAAGGATCTGATTTGTATGCAAATTCTCACTACAACAGCTACCGAATAACGAAACATTGGATTAAGACGGGAAACTATTGACAAGGACGTGACATTTTTTCGCAAACTTGTGAAAAGCGGAAAAATAAATGAAGAAGCACAACCTAGCTACATAAGAAACTCAATGAAAAGAAGGCAGAACCTTTTTTGAATTTCTTTGAGGCAACACGGCAACTGTAAATGCAAATCATGGAATGGTGTGTTATGGATAGCATACGATGCGAATATTTTGATGGGGTTCGTTACGGTAATTTATCAACACGCCACCCTAGTAGATCTGCCTGTGACTACCAATATAAAGAAGGAGAAATCTAACGGTGGGTCATGATGAGACACTGTAAGAATAATTTTCCAGTATTTTAACATAATGGAAATTCTATAATATAGAACGTGCTCAACTTGCCATATAA
The DNA here is from genome assembly GCA_034697805.1 of Orchesella bifasciata. Lineage (NCBI taxonomy): Eukaryota > Metazoa > Arthropoda > Collembola > Entomobryomorpha > Orchesellidae > Orchesella > Orchesella bifasciata. Next base: position 23,401 of record JAQGAP010000791.1, read on the forward strand.
TGATGAGCTGAATAATGAAAGTAAGTGGGAGTTTTCCAGGAAAAAATAAATTAAAGATCGAAATCCTACTTGACACATTTTTATGCTCTCACCTCACTCATCTGCATCACATCACAATCACGCTACAGTTCTACGAATGACTATTACTTCTTCCTTGCTGATCATGAGTTTTCTCTGAATCGGTTGAGAAGAACGAGATCAAAGAAATCGGAATGAAATGCTGAATATATGTAATACTCCCTAGAACGACTGCTATGCAATCAACAACTTTGTTTATTTGCAGCACTCCTATCATCCATCTGTATACTTTCCGTAGTACGTTATAACATGAATCTCTTTCAACCGTTTTCTATCTGAAATCTAATGAGGTTTATTTCAATAGAACCCAGAAATTATTTTGCTTAAATGCTTCTTCATTTGATTTGTTTCTTTTCTGTTTTTAAATTAAATTATGCACTACTTGTTCCAAACAAACTGTACGACTCATGTATTTATTTGACACGTGAGAGGAGAACAAAGGAGCCCAATTCCGGAGCACGATGATAAAATATACGTCTTTCACAATTTTTACTAAATTCGAACCAAAAGCTTACCATGTGCTGTATATTTAGCCACAATAAAATTAAGTGTTGAAAAGCTTCAACAAAACTTTTCAATTCTGTTAAAAATGCCAAAAACACGTCTTCTGAGTTTCTGGGAGTATATAGCTGTGTTCCCCACAAGTCGAACTTCTAATTGCTTGTCGAGCACGGTGGAATGAAGCTTTTTATCTGATACAAGCTTTGTAAACGCCATTTAGCAAAACAGAGTTTGTATTGGTATTGAGGACATGGCTATTCTTAGTTGTCAATGCCTTTTGAGTCTATATCCTGTCCAATTCACAATTCGTAATCAACTAGGTGAACAGTCGAGAAATTTTTTAAGCTAAAAATACAATTCGATTTGATTTACGTGCATTCAACAAATACTTATAATGTAAACGTTACAACTTCAAAGCAACACGTTTTCTAACTACCTGAACAGCATTGAAGAAGAGTGCATTGTATTCAAATTTCTGCGAATCAGAATCAGCAATTCTTTACAATCATGATGATGGTGATGATGATGAGTTGCAAAACGATAGTTATATTTATATTTATGTTATCGCATCGTCATCCTCAAATATTCAAATGTGTTTAAAAGTTTATACAAATTATATGTGGGCTGTAATTTACTCTCCCATCTATCCTCTATTTGTATTTAGTATACTAATCTGTAATTGAATCTTGAGTTAGTCAGTACTAATCAAACAACTTGTATGTGCTTTTGTATGAAAACCTGATTTAAGATAGGAAAGCAGAAAATAGTGATTTAAAATGCCACTTATACCATTTGAGTTAAGGCAGCGAGACATGCATTTTGATGAATGATGTGAATGGTTATAGCTAAAGTACAAGGTGTGTGAATGCGAGTGTAGTCAATAGTTTGAGAATTGTATAGGGAAAAAGGAAAAGGAAGTTAAAGGTTAGAAAAGGTAGATTGATAGAACAAACCATAACGTTGATCATGATTAGGTTTTCTTTTGATTGTCATGTCGTGGGAAGATGTCAATAACAATCATAGGACATTTGTTAAAGTTCCTAATCAACCTTGCGCTGATTTCTAGCTAATTAATACATTCAAAATGCAATGACAATTTAAATGAAGTGACACAAGTAACACTCGGAACAAACAAATAGCTAATCGTAAGTCATAGCACAAAGTTTTATGGAATGTTAGCTTGTTAGACGCTTTTTCCTTATTATAATCATCTATCTGTCGGCAAGTTAAGTATCAGAAAATCTTATAAGTCATAAGTATATGCAGTCGCAACACGATCTTACCAAAGAAAAACTGGGGCTACATGAGACGCAATCGTTATACGGTCTATAATTGTAAGGTTTTAATGGACAAATGGAACGCGATAACTTTAATGAATTGCTGATTATTGGTACTAAAGATTATTTAATTCCACAGTTATTGGATTTAGGATTTTTTTTGTATGTTTTTCCCAAGAACATATGATATTTTAAAAGGAATTTAGCTCTCAGTGCAGCCAAAAGTCAAAGATCTGTCTGGATGCTATGCGGTAAAAGGACTTAAGAAAAGGTTCTTGGTATCAATTGAAGTATTTTGTATGCAACATTGGTGGCTGGAGATTTTTTATAGTATGATTTGTAGTTTTCACATTATTCCTCAAATTGCGCTAAATATATATCACGAAGGTGTTTATTGTCAGTGCATGTTGGCTTTTTGGAGAATTCTAAATATTTATGCAATATCATGTTTGGTCGATAGACTTGATACTTTCAACATGATTTCATATAGTTTGTTATGTCCTCTTACTTTCTAAAACGTGTTTGTGTTTTGCTGCTGAAGTCCATGCACACGCACAAATCCACCTTTGCACGTTATTTTTCACTCAGACGGTTGTCACAATCACTGAGGAACTACGTACTTCCTTTTTCTGGCTGTCCGACATACTCAAACGCTTACTTTTTATCTCGATTCAGGAAGAGAATTATGCGCATTGGCAATTTTTATGACATGGACAAAAAGGATTATGCAGGAGGAAAATTCACAATCACAAGCCAGACAATAAATAGCAACTGTTCACCCTAGCTGTTTATGCGTGTCGATTAAAAATACCTGTAGTGAGCGTTGAAAATGCCGCACAGGACTGAAATCAAAATTCTAACATATCTATTTTAAATGCAAGTTATATTTTTACTGGTATGTAATTGTAAAGCTTGCATCTTGCATGGTAGAGGAGGACTGGCGATGATGGGCTTGATCTTTTTTTAAAAGAAGCCTACGCATTCGCATTATATGAAGCAAAGTTTTGAAAGCTTAAAGCATGGCATGGCACAGAGCGACAACCTGTACAATGTACAACATATACAAGCACAAACAAACGATTTCAAAAAGAATTTCAAAAAGGAGATTCAATGTATGCGAATATGCGAGCGAGGATACTTATAGTAAAAATGAATGTGTGGTGATGTATGCTTTTGGTTATACATGCAATACAATGCGTAGCAGTTATTTTTTAAATACAAATTACAGGTAAACACCATTCACCATTAGTTTAGTTTAGTTTTAGTTTAGGGTTTTATTATTTGCGTGAAAAAGGCAATAGCCCACACACAAATTGCAAGAAATCTTATAAGAGAATGGTATAATAATAATAATGATAATAATAAATAATATTACAAATAATGTAAATAAATGTAACGAAGAAACACGGAGATCATCGCTGGGAGAGTGGTTTGCTGAAATTATATATCGCTTATGTCTGGATGGAAACTGCGTTCACGGATGGCATTACGGATGAAAAAACAAATTGAATGTATGTCTTCACAGTTGTTGTACTGAAAGATTTTATGGAAGAA
>JAQGAP010000792.1:0-26805 GCA_034697805.1 Orchesella bifasciata
TAAATTCAAAAAATCGCATTGTTCATATACTTAATGCATGAAATGATCGCATTAAATGATCGTAATCGCATTAAATGTCATTTATAAGCGCATAAAATGTCGTTCAGAATACCAGAATGCGTACAGCTGCGTTTTTCAGTCCACTTACGTGGCTTTTATTATACAGATCAAATTCCTTTTTTCATACAAATGTTACTTTTCGAAGGGTCAAGGACGGACGGCTCCCTCTCAATTACATACAAGAGTGATACCTTCTAATATTGTCATTAAATCTTAATTTGAAAATTTGAGTGTTTGAAAACTCTAGCACGATATTCTCTTCTGTGTCAATGGTCAGCGTCATTTGTAACAATGCATTTATGACTCACGTACATCCACAAAAAAGGGATCTGGGCAATATATTCCCCTGTTTTGTTTCCCCTGTTAAGGCATGATGTAATGAGATCAGGATGGTGCATCTTTATCATGTGTATCCTTCTGTTATATGAACCCAAAATCATTTTCTCAAGAATCACCAGACAAGTACAAGTACTTTACATGGAGAGATAATGAGGCTGACGATGAGAGAAGCCACGTTGCTTTATATTATGCTTCTTAATGAGCTATTATGTCTGATTGAGTATCAATACTACGATTATTTTCATTACGTAACGAAAACAAAGCTTTCATGTAACTGAATGATTCATTTAAACAAAATAATAAACGAATAGATTTAATGTACTTATCATGAAATAAAAACTGAATTCTATATATTATTAAATATCCTACAGTCATAAATTAACAACTTATATGAGTTAATAAATTAACTCAATTGATTAGTGACACTTACAACTGAAAAGATATAATCATATTAAATGAACATGAAGAGGGAGTCACTTTTAGGTTTTCCTGAACTCGCTTTGGTGGCTTATCCAGCATTCATCATCAACATGAGACGCATTATCTCTTTCGCAGTGTCCGGTTCGTTTTTCCAAAGTTCGTCAAAAGTGGCACATCTCATCAGCTCATTTGACTTTCTGCAAAAAAATTGTTGAAAAATGTTGAACTAGCATAGTTTGATTATTATTAGTAAAAATAAAAATTATGCAGCAAATTAACCAAACATTCTGAGCAACTTACGACTTCATTGCTTGAATAGATTTCCACTTCAGTTGTCCATTGCCTTCACCCTTAAGTGAGTGAAGAAAGAGCTTCACCGCAACATCGACTTCCAACCATTCGTTGGTCTGCCTCAGAAACATAGCTTCAATTGCTTCCGCCAGACCGACAACTTCGTACTTGAGCCCAACTTCAAACATTTCCCACAGAGTCAGCGAATCCCTCATTGGCATCGTTGTATTCGCTTGGTAAATGAACGCAAGCAGATCTTGAACACCATCGTCGGACAAGTCCATTTGATAAGAGTTTCCCCTAATTTCTTCGCAGTTGGATTCCAGCATTCCAGACAGTACTGGACTTTTATCTAAAATAAGTTCAAGAGACCTCATTAGCAATAATCTCATGACAAAAATCACAATCACAACGGCTTATAAATCTGATTAATCCGTACAAGCTAAATAGCCCCTGCGGCAATGGAACCGCTTCCCGGTTTTTCCAATCAACTCAAAATCCCATTCTATTTCGTTTTCCAATACTTTGGCTGGTAAATCAACTCGACAGGAAACACGTGGTGCGCAGAAGTTAATCGAGAAGCCTGCTTTGTACTCAACCCCTTCTTGAACTGTTGGGCATTCTCGTATCTGCGTAGAAATGGATTCAACAAAGAAACACTCTCCTTGCTGATTGATTGATGGGGCAAACTCTGGAAATAAAAACGTAAGGCTAGAATCAATTTATTTAATTCATCAACGGTAGGGTTGCCAGATTTTCTGAGGTCGAAAGTAGTACACCAAAATTCAAATTTATATAGTGTAAAAATAATTCGTTTTTGGACATTTTCGTGAATTTTAAATATCCATATATTTTGTCCACCTTTAACGTCAGTCAGCGTTAAGAGTGCAAATTTGCATTCTTGAGACATTTTTAGCCAAAAAGGCTGCAAAATTGCACTCCATTTTCAAATTAAAGCTTCGAAATTAAAAATCTCAAGTTGTCTTCGATAAAATTTAAATGTGCGCGGTACAAAACTCTTTTAAATCATGCAGATGAAGAATCTTATTTATAATAAAACGTCCAGGGAAATCTCTGGACGTCCCAGAAGTTTTAACTTTAAAGTAAAGTGCAATTTTGCACACTTTTTTAAGAAAAAAATCTCAAGAATGCAAATTTTGAAGGTTTTTTTGGCAAAAACGGTCTGCAAATTTGCACTCTGAACGCCGACTGAACGTAACTAATTATATATTAACGAAAGCTGATAATTATTGGACTTTTAAAGCTAGAAAAACATTTTAGAAACACGAAAATTGGATTGAATTTGGCAAAAGCAAACACAATTGCAACTTACTTTCATGAGTTCTAAATTGAATGAGCGAAGGGCCTTCACCATATTTTATTTAGTATGAAGAGTCTAAAATGGGCCTTAAAACCGTGGGTACATATTACTGCGGGTATTTACCTCAAGATTTCGAATTTTCTTAAGAAATCAGCCTATATAAAGGAATTGCGTCAGCATTGTTATTAATCATTAATTTTTATACTTCGTACCATGATAAAAAATTTCCTGTGCGTATTCGAACCCAAGTCTCGTCGTATGAAAGACAATGTAAACACTAGCAAAATTCTGTTAGGTTTGAAGAGAAAATTTACAAATGCTGCTCGAGATTAGTAAATTTAGCTGTTTCTGAGACTGGTTGATATAAAAAGGAAACATGTAATCTAAAAAGTATGGCAATTCTTCGAGCAATTACCACTAAATTATTAAAATTGTTTCCCATTTTGTTACTGAGCACTCTGCAACAGTGATACAAATCAAATTTGAATCTCCCTTACTTGAAATATCCTATTTAATTGAAGGTTTTCATCCAAAAAAGCGAACATTGAGAATTTTGGTTGAAGATGAACGAACTTGGAAGAAAATTCACAAAAAAATACGCCAAAAAAACGAGAAATTATGCAACGAAAATCGTAAATTTTGGTGTACTACTGATAAGTTGGTTCAGAATTTTTTCTTATCAACTTCAAGCAAGAAAGTAGTACCAGTAGGACACTTTCCTCCAAAGTAGTACCGTACTACTTTTACCAATTTTTGTTGCTATAAAGTAGTACCGTACTACTGAAAGTAGTACGTCTGGCAACTATAATCAACGGTAACAGATTACAAAGATATGATGACTAGAGTTGTTCATCCTATATGTAAATGCATGTTTTTCAGGCGTTATCTGACTAAAGCCAAACTTTGCATGTGTGCATTTGGTCACAAATAGGCCATTTGCATTTTAAGCCCATGCACATAGTCTTCAAATGGAATTTTTTTGGACACGGGTCTTTTTGGGTGCTGATTTTTTAGGTATGATATTCTGCACTGAAAGCAGTTTACTAGGGTGAAATATTGTAAAAAAGACGATGGCACCACTTTACGTTTTATAAAATGTACCCACACAGAGTTGGGGGTCGATTTTGCCCCAGGGACCAACGTTTTTTACCAAAACGGGGTATTTATGCATTTACAAGATTTTGCCATAAGGTGCCTGCTCTCCATACCAGTAGACCACTGTTCTTTAGCTTCACAATCCTACCTCTTCATTTTGGCGGTATTTTTGTTAATTTTCTTCGCTTTTCTATAATTTTTAATTGAAAGACCAAACCAAATTTCAATTTTCAAAATCAAACTCTGAAACTTTTTGTTCAGTTTTAAAATGTTGATTCTTAGGCCATTTTATATAGAAAAAACAATGAGTAGCGTGGTTCAAATTCAATGTTTGTCAAATATTAAATTTTTTGGTATATTTTAAAACCGTTTTATAGATATTTAACTGCATATTTCGGTCATTTTAGCTACATATTTAAATACATATTTTGGCTATTATAACTACATATAATGAACAACACTAATGATGACTACGCGACTGTGATTGTTACCTGGAGTGAAAAACCAAATGGATAGAGGTCGATTGACGCAACACTCTGGTTCGCGTACAGTGAAGAGGAGATAAATCATCAACGGCCATTTGTACTCTCCAAATATGTTGTGAAGAAACGGACCGGACAGCGCAATTTCTGCCTTCATCCTTCTTCGTACGGGGAGAACGGCGGTTTGATGACTATACCTTACAGAAACTGAAATCGTGTCACTAAAATTACACCAAACAAAGGGTTAATGAGCATAAATAATATTTTCCTATACAATCACAATCACAACCCATAATTGGAGGAGCTAGTAATAAATCCATTCACTTTTTAATTTCCGAGCGGCGAGCCAACACGTTTTTGAGAGCTTCCTTCATATTCTCGTAAACGTTGTGGTTAGCCGAAGTGGCTGCTGCGTTTGAACTCAACCTCTGGCAAGTTTCCAGATCAGTCACCAAATCAGTGGTACTCCGAAGTTCAAATTCTTTGTTCAACCTGCTTTCCAGAACATCATTAGCGGGGTTAGGGTCGTCGATTTTTGTAAAACTTATAAGGTGGCTTCCTAGTGCCAGTTGGAGATGGAAATCCAAGCCCATTGCTTCAAATCTGAAATCTCTGGTCTGCTCGCAGATCTAAAATAAGTTGAGAGTAAGCAATGAAAAAAAAAACATTTACACTTAGAATAACAATATATTTGCATTTGCTTGATACTTTGAGTTGACTTACAACTTAAATCAACCCAAATTTTAAAACACACGAGAAGATACAACTGTTAGATTTCTATTGTTAGTTGTGGGCATTTAATCACAATAATCAAGTCACAAGTAGAACAAGTAGAAAAAAAGGATAGGAATCCTCTTTGGTGTGCTTTGACGAGAACGAGACAGGATTTTGAGTAAGCGCATGAGAAAGCTTCCAAACAAACTATACAAAAATGCTATGAAAGTTGCAGCATAAGCTACTTTACAAAATCTAAGGTTATACATTGCTTGGGGTAAGATATTTATAATCTGTATAATTAGGCAATTACACACATGAAAATAGGATGTTCATTCCTCATGTATGAATGATTAAGTCCTTTATAGGTTCAGAGCAAATGTGAGATAATGGTTCATGAAAACTGTGTTCCAGGAAAAAAAGTAGTTGTGAACGTGAGAACGCGATAAATAGTGGCAGAGAGTTCTTTTTGTGGACTACAAGTAGGAAGCTGTGGCTTTTGTATCAGAACAAACATCCTCCCTTCACAATCCAACGAAGCAAGTGTCTTGCGTTGTGGTGTTATATACATCGAATGACATGAATAAGTAAAACATATTTTGAACAAAAAATTCTATTGCGATTCAAAATTCTTTCGGTGGACCATAAATTTATGGTCTGAGCACTAACTGAAAGTACTTTAATTTTTTCCTTGCATTTGTTGCCAAATACGGTACCAAATGAGCATGCATGTATATTATCAACTATCAAAGTACAACTATTGACATTACATAAATACGGAATTTTTTTGGCTGTACATAATACTGTATTGCTGATACTTGCACTACAATAGTGATGAATTCAACACAATAGGTAATTTTAATCAAAAGTGGGCATATTATTAGCTACATATTCCTACAGTTCACGATCCCCTTTGCATATCATATCATAGAGACTACAACATTCGTGACAACAGATTAGAAAAAGAAAGGACGCCGAGAAACGTTTTATGATGCATGAATCCATATGGTTAGCAAACTAACTAAACATTTCAAGCATAGACAGAACTTTTTAAGCCAAAATTAGGATCTCTTTCCTCATGCCAGAGGTAGAACACAATTAAAACGTTTTCAAAGTGGAAATTTCTTCCAGTTTGAAATATGATGGTTCCTAGTTATTGCCTTTGTTCGCGGCAGGTATACAATCATCAACAACCATAACTGAGCCTCATGAAAGTACTGAAGGTGTGCCTCAATTCAAAATTTGGAAGGAGACACTGAAAGCCTTTCATCAACATCATCCAACATTTAATGGAGTTGGTTGGTGCCCCAAGCCCACAAATATTTCAAATTAAAGACGCTTACGCTTCATTTACCTTCATGCAGATTTCGGACTTCCTCTGTATTGTATAAATGAAAAGGGCTTGTTTAAAGCAACTTATAATGACGTTTGCAGGGACAAGTACGAAGGGTTTGAAAGTATTAAAAATTTAAGTCCCTCACAGGACTACCAAGTAACTAACGGAAAAAGGTTCAATGTGTCAAAAACTGCAACAGAGGATTAAAAAGAAGCTCAAGGTTTCCACAGACGAGGGTTTTTTAATGAGTTTGAGCAGAGTCTCTCCTGCTGCTGCAGAGGACAAATTTATGCATTTCATAGATTCTGTCATGCGTTGTAATGCCAAACTTTACCTGAATATTGAACTGAACGTGGAAAAAAGCAAAAAGTTACAATCGATTTGTACACAGACAACACTTCCGAATATAATTTTTTCAGTAACCTTTTCTTTATTTATGGAATTTAGTATTGGAATAAATAGTAAATATTCAGTAGTCAATAAGTCGGGAATCAGTATTGATAATGCATAACTGATCATGAAAAATAATTCTATGAAGAAAATATCCTGGAATTTGTAATATAAAAGGGTAAATTTCCATCACTGTATTTTTCACGTGTCTCAAATTGCCCTGATCTCAAATTTATATGATTTTTCACTAAACACAGTCAGATACAGATTAAACTATGAAGAAACAGTCAATAAGGAAATATTATTAAACAGTATCATACGTTGTCGTCAATTTTTTAAACGTTTTCTTCTTCAAATTTTCAAGTTATACTGATGGATTTTTCAGCAATAAGTCATGCAGTAATAATTTCAGAGCTGTTGTTTCCTTGTAGACGGGACGGATCGATAATCACACTGCATTCATTTTCACAATTGTTTGGATCGTGATTGGATGCACAGCAGCTGCAAGTTCCAGCACAACAGGTCACTATCTGATTCCGCTTGGTGCATTCAGCCGCAGTGAATTTGCTGTTATCCAGATTACAAACCAGTTCCTCGCTTTCTGCTCGTACAGGCTCACAAAATTGCTTTGAAAAAACAAAAATGGTTATGAAATTTTTCGAAAACACTTTTTGACTTCTAAAATAAAAATTCAACTTACAGCATCAGCACATCCGTTAACACCCCAACGGCAGCCAACAGATGAACCCCTAGTTTCTTTAGGATGATGAGAGCTACCTCCACAGTTTTTAAATTGTAGGCAAATCATCATACCCACCAATATCAGGGAAATACTTTTAAATGTGAAATTATTCATGGTTTTGTTGCTGCTTGAAAAAAACGGAGCTAAAGTTTTGAAAAAAAAATTAAGACAGTAAAGATGCTACTATTTGCTCTTCAAGTCCAAAATGGAAATAAATTTTGAGTTTGTGAAACTGAGTTGTTATCAATCGGACAATTACTCGGAGAATGCTGACAGGCTTGTTAAAATCAACATATGTATAATTTTATACCACTCTTTTCAGTAGTGCATTAGAAGTTCGTTGCAGCTTTATAGATATTGGAATTGGGCATACTGATCGTGAGTGGTATAGGTAAGAACAAAATCGAAGGATTAAAAATCAAACCCCTAAAACCTTAATAATACTATTGAAAGGCAACGGTCAATGACCCCAGACACGAAAGGATAAAACAAAGAACAGTCAGGTGTCCCACTCATGGCTATTTAACCTTTTCAACTGTCTTTTGTGCATCAAATCTTTTTCTCCAACGTACACATTTTTTCCGTACAGAGGGTGCTCCGCTTAAAAAGAACCAGCATGGCGCGCGCCGTACGGCTTTCAGGAAAGTTTTTAAGTTTTGATTTTTTCTACACACTTTTAAAAAGCGATTTTCTTCTGTTGTGCAAAGTTTCAGGTAAAAAGGTGAAGAAATGGCGAAGTTATTTAGTAGAGACGACAAAGTACTCATTCCGACCTTTTCCGAGCAGGGTAGTTCAGTAAGATCAATTTTAAAGCTAATGAAATTAAGTGCTGTAGTAAATTCCAAGTCATTAGTTATAGAGTAAGAAGTGGGGAAGATAATCGTATGAAAGCCAAGGCTATAGGACTGCAATTTCCTAAAAAAAGCGACTTTATGTAAAAAGCACTCCAAACGTCATTTGCGAGGTCAATCGTATGACTGGCCAGGAAAATCCCCCCAGTCAACGACAAATGGCGAAATGGTGTGAAGTCTCAAGACAAACTGTCCACCGAATCATTAGTGAAAATTTGGAATGAAAAGAAATAATGAAGCCAAAGTTACACGGTTTGAAAGACAGTCATGTCGCAAACCGGAAGTCCAACGCTAGAAAGCTGTACGAAAACCATTAAGCTGAGGATAAGTTCCAGCAAGTTGTCAGACTGGATGAAGCACTCTTTAGGGTCCATTATTGTGACAGGAAAAGAAAAATTTGCTACATAAAAAATGGAGAAATCGTTCCTGACAAATGGTGAGTAAAACGAAGGAAAGTTTTGGAACACAGCTCATGGTTATCGGAGTATTTTGGGGCCTGGGGTACTACCACTAATGAATGTTCCCCCAAATGCCAAAATAAATGATCAACGAAACGTGGAGAATGTTCTGGAACTTCTGATTATGAAGGAAATCCCAAAGTTGGATCCTGGAGAAGAATCAAAGGTGTTTGTTCACCACGACGCAGCCTCTTCTGACACTGCGAAGAAAACACAGCAGTACTCCAAGGAGGTGGCACATCCAAATGGACCAAATATCATAAAAAACTCGGAAGTACCCATCAAGTCTCCAGACATAAGCCCAATGGACTTTTTTGAGTTTGGCTTCTTAAAAGAAGCAATTTAAAAGCTACGCGCACGGAATTTGGATGTACGCTGGAAAGTTTAAAATGACTACTTCTTCGTCTCTACTGAATAACTTCGCCATTTCTTCACCTTTTTACCCGAAACTTTGCACAACACAAGATAATCGCTTGTTAAAAGTGTGTAGAAAAAATCAAAACTTAAAAACGTTCCTGAAAGCCGTACGGCGCGCGCCATTTTGGTTCTTTTTAAGCGGAGCACCCTTTGTATAACCAGATGTCATTCTCATATTGTTCGCCAGCAAAAAGCAACCTAGTTACGTCTTCTATATAAAAACTATTTTGATGTCAAGTTGGCTACTTTGCCATTATGTATTAACTGTATATGTACAGTTTTTAATTTATTGTGCACAAAACGATAGACCAAGACCAACTTCTTTTATAGCTGTAAAAATCAAATGCGACTATTATGTACACTTGTTCTAGATATTGGATTGTAATTATTATTGGTACATCAGTTAATGCAAAAATAATTAAATGAATAATATTAACAAGTTGCTATAATGAAACAATGTACACAATGTTATCTTTCTGAGGCATTCTTGTGGGTGTCTTGAGGTATCGTATCCATTCCCAAAAAATTAGTCAGCTTTTGTAATAAAAGTATTTTGGGTGCATGCTCGCGATTGGCATATGAGTTGTTATGTAATGCAAGAAGAAAGGCTATGACAGTTAGGATTCTGAAAAAAAATTGTAACGCATTGAAAACAGTTTAACTGCAGTCAATTAATGTAATTCAAAAGGGTGTCGATTTTGTTTGAAAAAATGGAAATTTGTGATTTCAAAGTTTTTGTTTTATAAGTATTTGTAAATCAGATATCCAGTCTTTCAAAGTTTTTATTTTAACGTATCAGTTGTAGAAGTTATTACTGAAAATCCAACCTACAAGAGAGGCTAAAATGATAACTTAATGCTTTTAAGTGTAGAACTAAGTTGTGCTGTGTGTATAAGTGAAAAAAAAACTTGAAGAATTGATGGAGAAATTATCATTCGTATTTTATTATAAAACATTTTTTACTCATGGGTATAGTCTTGTATTATAATCAGCTGAATGAAATCTTTCTCTTACAATATCATGCAAAAATGCAAACAACACCCTGGAATATACTTTCACTGACAAAGCTGTCACTCAAAACAAGGAAAATATTCGTTTTATAGTCGGTTGTAATACTTAAAGTTAACTTTTGATAAGCATTGTTGATAGGTAGAGCTTGAGGTTATATAATTCGTTTTGACTTTTAACTGCAAAGCTTTGTAACTGTGCAAACTTATAACAATAATTCTGTAATAATTATAATAATAATAATAGCTTTGTTTTAATTATGAACAATATGATCAAGAGTTAAATGTGATTGGTTTTCAGCAATTGCATTTCGCTGCTCCAAGGTGCGACCGGCTGCATGGACTCTTTGCGGTGAAACCAAAACATGGTGAAGATAATTGAAGAGGTACAAGCTATTATGAGAAGTGTAAAGAACACAACGAGTCCAACATTATCAGAGGTTTCACAATTACAACTGTTTTCCTCTTCCACATAAGTACTGCCTTCATTTTGATTTCGCAATAAATCTAGAAAAAGAATTAGCAGCTAGTTTTTTTGCAAAAATACTACCTTATAGTTTAAGTAATTTTTTAAGTACCTTGGAATCTCTCTTCAAATGAATCCACAGTTATATCCATTTCCGACTTTCTTTTCAACTTCCACCAGCCTCCAAATGGTTTTGACGTTTGACCACTTACTAAAATAGACTGAATGGAAACTTCCGGAGTTTCAAACGCTTGTTGAAAAATTACCTCTACTTGATTCTCTTCGCCCCATTTGTTCACAATTTCCCAACAGTTAGCTTCATGCTCAATGGTCGAGCTATCAGTTGGAATTTGAGAGCAGGTTACCGAAAGTGCAACATCGACTTGGGGGTACTCCAGCTGAAAACTTAATCTACATTTTCTCCACTCAGTAAAAAGATTGCGAAGTTTGGAATCCACATATTGGTGTTCAAATGAGGAAGACGTGGAGCCACTTATATCAACTATGATGGTTGTTATCCAGTTGCTAACTGATGGAAATTCATTTTGGAGAAATGAGGGACAGTCAGCGAGGTCAATGTAGATTCCGAAGGGAATTCCACTTAAAGTCGTCTCGTTTTTATTCTTCAAATCATCCCTAAACCCGTTCCAATATGCTTGCTCAACTGCCCCTGTCCCAAACTTGTAAAAGGCTATGGTCCGAACCGTTCCTGGAAATTTTTGATTTGCGAATTGAGCAACAAGCACACTCAATTTCAAATCTGGACCACCGTCACGTTGATAAAAAATGTTGAGAATGATTGTAAGTGGCTGAGAAGAAGAATTGTTCTGGTTTTGTTGATGCATCTTTGCAACCATTAATGGAATCGGTGTGACAAGCGTGCCACGTGGGTCGTCACAAGGTTGTTTACCAATCACTATGGATGAAAATCGGGTAGAAACAACTTCCAGCATTGCCCGAAGCTCCTTCTCAGAGTATAACTTGTTGCGAGAGAGGAAGCGAACTCGGTGATTGAAATAGATGGATGTTTGGGAATTAAATTTTTCTCCATGTTTTATCTTCAGACCAAATGATTCTGAAATTCAAATCAAAGTCAATAATTTAAAATTGGTGTACATTAAAACTTTGGGTACTATTCATAATTGGGATACATAATAGTATTACCGTCAACTTTTGCAATGAAAAAAGATTCATTCTGAGGGTTTTGCACATTTTCATTGCCCTCAGATTTGAGTCGCCACCACCCAGCATCATGTAGCCTGTTCTTCCCATACTGATCAAAAGCCTCGTACATGATCACACTCCGATTGTTTTCTCTCGCCCAATCATTCATGAGCTGCCAGCATTCCAAAAACTTTGAAACCTCCACAAAATTTTTATTTATCGGAGGCCTGCAGCTTATCAATGGAATAATTTTCGTCCCATCTTTCATATTATAATTCTTTTGTTTTTCCCAGTTATCCAACATCTTTTGAAGAAGTTGATACTCCTCCAACGGGTCAATGTAAAACTCATCAAAATAAATTAGAGTCACAATTAAATCCACGTATTGATAAATCTCTGAGAGCGGGTAAAACTGGTTTAATGCTACAAGCATTCTATAATCCTTGAATGGAATGAGCACCCCGAGTTTATATTTATTCCCTAATAATTTCCGGGATGAAACCACATTTTCACGAGTTTCGAAGACAAAATTGTATTTGGAACCAAAATCAGTTTTTTCAGTTTTGGAATGGACGTTTTGGGGGAAAAAACCGCTATCTAGGAGCAGGATGGTATCCACAGTTCCAGGGTGAATTGAGTTTGCTCTGTCTGCTGTAAACTTTGCGAGCTCGATTCTGTTTTTTGCAACGGATTTATCATGGACGTCAAATGATATTATCACTTTCACCTTATTCTCATTTTGCAGGTTGTATTTTGCCACTAAGTTGGGCACCAGTAGTTCCGGAGACCAGTTAGTAGTGGATTCCTGTGGGAGTGCTACAACAATGATATTTCATAGTTAATTCCAAATTCAAGAGCATTATCATAATCATCATGAAGCCGAAAAGTACGGCAAAAATTTTTACAACTTGTACGCTACTTGTAAGTTACATTTAGCTTCACTTACGGCTCAGTGTCTGATTTGGACTGTTGATTAGAATAGTTCCGAATGTTCCCCCCACGATATTGACCATTTCCTCCAAATTATCATTCATGAAAAGAGACTCGTTTTTTAAAGGTGGCTCGAACCAAACCGAAACATGATCCCTGCTTATACTCACATTTTGCCGACTTGGCCACTAGAAAGCAAGAGGTATTTATATTATTAAAAACATCAATTAAGCTGGTTTAAATATTTCGAAGCGATTTTCACCAAAAACAGAACTTACGGAACTTCCAGCATAATTCAAGGGTAAATGAAGAATCCCCAAAATGAGCAGTAGGAGCAGTAGTCGTTTAGCCATTTTCTTACATTGATTTCAAGTCTTATCGTTAGATTGATTTTCAATCAAATTGATCACCAAAACTTGCAAAGAAAGACTGACTTTAGGTTAAAAGATTTAGTGTGAACAGTTTTTAATGCTAAAAAATTACATTCGCTTATAGTCTGGAATTTTTGAGAAAAACTTGACTTGAAACTTATCTCGTTCACTCAATGCAACTCACTCATATGTAGAACAATATTCCTTACACTGGAAAAATGCAATGCAAAAAGATATAATATGATAAAGTAAGAGTAGAATATCTTTCTTATATTTTCCTATTCTCAACTGTTTGAAATTGTCTAAAATATTCTCCAATTGGCATTACTGCTTTGAGATTTTCAACCTTTTCAATTTCACATTTTTATTCTTAGCACAACCGCACCCACAAGTTATGTGTCTGATGTTTGCGTCATAGTATTTGTGAGAAGTATACGTGCAAAAACCTAGCATGTCTAAAATTTTATTCTTTCCGTGCTCGTTTTATCTTTGCAGAAACGTTTAGGTGTACAGAAGACTCAATGTATTCAGAAAATCTTGTGGAAGAAGGTGGGTGAGTGCTGAAAGTTTCTTCAGAGTTTTCATCACATTTCGTCACCAACGACTCCTCATTTGTTTTTCTCCACACACATACACTGTGAAGAACATTCTGTTATACAACATTATTCATTACTCGTATCGTGCCTTATGTTTACATGCAACAAGAGTACTTGGCTACTGTTTTTTATCGCAGACGCAAAGTCAAGATTTTGTAACTTGAAGTGGAGAAGCAACTTAAAGGTGCGTAAAGGAATATTTCTGGTTGTGCATATATGTGGTTGATGATTCGTACTGTGCTGCATTATATTCCAGGCAGATCTGACTTAGTCATAATACTTTATACTTACCCATGTTTTCCACCTACACAAATGTATCTACTTCGTGTTTTGTCATTGTACGTTTCCACGAGAAAAACACTCAAGAAGCTCTGAGCATATTTGAAAATCAGTTTTACGTGAATTGGGGTATTTTTACATACAAGATTTTGCGTTCGTAATTGTAGACATAAGGGCACATCTTACGCAAGTCTTCAGATTGTGGAGAAGATAGCGGATACCTCTCTATACTGTTATTCTCTCAATCACAATTAGAATACATACATGTTATGATCTCAAGATTTTTAGCTGTGATGTAGATTGAGATGGGAAAATAAATTATGATAGGCTGTGCTGTGTTGAGATGTGTGGTAGGTATCTATCCCGTATTGTTCTCCTTCTCCAGAGCTGACTGCTGACTTGGCACAAACTACACAAGAATCTGAATAATATGGTTTATGCATTTCAATGCATTCCATATTGTAGTCAAAAAGCAATATTTAAACAGAGTAGGTCACCCACATTTACATATATTATAAAGGAGGTTAAGGTTCGAATAAACTTAAGCTGATGCTTGTAGTCTGTCTCTGACACTACATTTGTATTCTGGAAAGTACATAACATTTTGATATGTATATAAATTCCGTCTGTTAATAGCAACACACGCGTTAAGTGATGTGAGTTTCTATCATTATCGCATCACGAATATTTACAGAATTGAATTCTTTATGATTTGACTTTGCTAATTTGAAGAAGGAAGATGAAAATGCCCAAATACAAATTGTCTGCTGTCTATTCTATTGAAAGTATTTATTGAGTGTATTGAGTAACCAAATCGCTTTATGAAATTACGCATACGAATGCTAAGCAATATCCCTGACAATTGTGTAGTTCTTTAAAAAAAAGTTGATTGACGCTAGAAGCTAGACGCTCACTGCATGAGAAGTGCCTATGAAACGAGAAGAAATATAGATTTTTTCCTTGTGAGAACCAGAATTAAGTATTCCGCACGATACAAGTTCTCCACCCGGCACAAAACAGGGATAAAATGTCATACTAAAGCCTTAGTATGAAGGTACTCTCTCACTTATTTTCTACCCATGCACATTGTCGTATTTTGATTCACGTTCTTCCACAGGTCTAAATGGAGATGACTTTTTGAATCTTTGTAAGTTAACTTTCAGCAACTGTTTCTAGTCTAAAATTTTGTGAGGAATACGATGCAGCCAACAGAAAAGCTGAGAAATTGGAAGTTTTTGCAGTAGGTGCACGTTAATGTGCAAAAACCTTGAATTTCAGGGTGTTTTTGAGTAAACCTTTTCCTGAGAGGATTCTGCAACGAGGTGCCGGCTGGGAGCAACTGTGAGAATAATTTACACCAATTTTGCTACAAAATGGCTATTTTGGTTAAGCGGCACCTTGTTGCAGGACTTCAGAATTTGGACATAAAGCCGGCAAAAAGTCCATCATGCTTGATCCTCATATGCTGTATTTGGCTAAAAATGACTAAAACTGTGAAACGTTTGATATATTTCATGAATATAAAGGTTATTTGAATCATATGTAGGGGATAAACCCAACAATTTTGGTCTATTTTCAGATTTTCAGTGTTGGTGATGCCTGTTAGTACAACCTAACAGTTCAAATTCTGAAGTCCTGCAACGAGGCGCCGCTTAACCAAAATAGCCATTTTGTAGCAAAATTGGTGTAAATTATTTTCACAGTTGCTCCCAGCCGGCACCTCGGTGCAAAATCTTCTCAGGAAAAGGTTCACTCAAAAACACCCCAAAATTCAAGGTTTTTGCACATTAACCTGCACCTACCGCAAAAATATCCAGTTTCTCAGCTTTTCTGTTGGCTGTATCGTCTTCTTCACAAAATTTTAGACTAGAAACAGTTGCTGAAAGTTAAATTACAAAGATTCGGAAAGTCAACTCCATTTAGACCTGTGGAAGAACGTAAGTCAAAATACGACAATGTGCCATGTTTGTGAACTGTCAACCGTTTAGAAGGCTTTATCTCATTTCACAGCTTCTTTGCGGTAATCATAAATTGTCCAAAATTTCACGAAATCGGTGAGCAGTACAAATTAAACTGGAACGCTTTGCGTCAGCAATTGTACCTTTCCAACCCGTTCTTCTCCAAATCGTGCATTCGGAGTAAAAACTTGTTGCATTTGCAAAACCTTAAGGACCTAGAAATTGTCAGCTATATATTTCGATTATGTTTCTAAACCAAAATAAATAATGAAGTAGTGTAGGAATGGGAAAATATCGTTACTCATTGTCATATTTCTGATGTGTGGAACCTAACCTTGTCAGTAGTTTGGAAAGCAGGTCACAACCATAACCCTCTTTTATGTCGTATCTCGTTTCGTTTGATTATTGATTCATGTTCTCCTTGCGATATGCAACGATATCAACAGATAACACAAATGTAATGCAATATGGTTTACAGGGATTCGTAAAAACCACAGTTTAAAAACAAATTTTTTCGTGTACTAGTGGTTGCTGCACGTAATACTACACAATGGGGATTTTTAGCTTCTTATTTGCGTTGGCAGTTGCCCCACTTTTTACAGGGTTTCATACAACTAAGGCGTACGAGATAGACCTTTACGATAAGATAATTATGGAAGATGGAGCAGTGGAATTAAATAGTAAAAACAAATTTGTTACGTTTAGTATTTAGTTAAGCATGGTTTGTAATTTCTATTTCTAATGATTGTACTTCAGGATTCCCCTTTCGTCGTATGAAAAGCAATGGCTGCAGAAACTTCCCAAAGTATATAATTAGTCGAACCCACGCAATACGGATCCTGAATACAACGGAGCCGGAATACACCGGATCCAGAATACATCCAAATTGTGCTCAATTCTATGATCAGTTAAACTGCTCGGGAATGTCCACTCAGCTCTCCAGTCACGATCCGTCCGCTTCCCAAGATCAAGATCAATATGATAACTTTGATGTTCGCAAAATAAAATCTGTTGGCCCCTGTGAAGATCCCTTCTCAAATTCAAACCAAGGTCAAGTGGAAGAAGGCTTGTACATCATGTTGTTTATGGAATCTGATTTTCGTGGGGAAAAAATCACAATTGCTTTAAATTTTACGGACTGTTTTAATCTTTCGAACGGCAATTACAAGGATTGGAAGGGTTTTGCAATGTCCATGAGGGTAGCAAATGGACGCTGCTTGGAACTATTCAAAGGCGACAACTGCATGAACCTAGAGTTTATGACCTCTCAAACGGAAGTTCAAAATTTTGCAGACTTTAATTTTGAACGGAAAATAAGAATAAGATCACTTCATGTTTGCAACAAACACGTAGAGGAGACTACCACACCAGAAGTCTTATCAAGGTCAATGCCATTGTACAGCCTGTTAATAGTGGCTTCCCTTTGTGTTTCCATAGCATTTGTCCCAACTTTGCTCCTAATTCGAAATCGAAAGCAGACAAAGAAATTAGGTAAAACTTCACAGGAAAAGTTGACAGACAAAGAAATCAATGAGTTTTTACAAGGACTTGGCCTTCAGCTAGAGGAGATCAACGAGGAAAGTGAAAGCAACGATTGGAATAACGAAGAAGTCGAGGTCCAAGATGACTCAGCTGCATCTAAACTAAGTTCGGATTTGTTAGCTCAAAATCAGGCGTATAATAAACAGTTGGAGATTCCCCTCACTCAATTAAAGTTCGGTAAGCAAGATGCATGGAGAATTTTGCGGTGTGGTTCAATTCCAAGACATGAAATCATGACTTTATTCTTTTTTGCCTTACAAGATGCAAAGTACCCAATTGGATCAGGTGAATATGGAAACGTTTTCAAGGTTATTTGAAATAAAAATTTATAAACACTTTTTGTTGACAAATTTAGTTGGTGAAAATTGATAAGTATTTTCAAATAAAATAAAACATTGTGTGTAGGGAAAGCTCGAGAGATCGGATGAAGAATCCATTACTGTTGCTATAAAAACCCCAAAGTCAAATTCAAACATACAGTATCTCCGTGCTTTATTGAAGGAAGTGAAAACTATGATGTATGTGGGGCCTCACTCAAAAATTGTAGCTTTGATTGGATGCTCAACTGTGAATTTAAGGGAAAGTACGTACAAATGGACTTTTAAATAACATAAATGAGTGACTGAATTTTTCTCTCCATTAGGTGAAATCTTCATTGTGCTAGAATACTGCGAAAAGGGTTCTTTGGAAAATTTCCTTAAAGCAAACCGGTCCAGATTTGTAAATTTTGTACAGAAAGGTCAACTGCAAGCCCAAACCCTTGACGCTGACCTAGATAACGATTTGAATTCCCAACCCACGAATCCATCTTACGTACAGGTGCTTCCAAGCCTCCATTCTTTGACCCATCCAGATTGTAACACATTTGATATTCGTCAAATGCTTACCTGGATCATTGCAATTGCAGAAGGAATGGAATATTTGTCTATGAAAAAGGTTTCATGCGTAAATACCATATTATACGTTTATTAAAAATTTTGTTTGCACCACATGTTGATACTGAAAACAATTCCAACTTCCAATTTATCACGAACAAACGTTCATAGGTCGTGCACGGAGATTTGTCAGCCCGAAACATTCTTCTTACTTCTGATCTAACTGCAAAAGTTTCGGACTTTGGTCTGTCGAGAAAAATTTACTGCTATTCGCCATACACCAAAAACGGAGAAGAACCTTTACCCTGGCGCTGGCTTGCTTTGGAATCCCTCAAAAACCTGGAATTTTCAACAGCATCTGATGTATGGAGTTTTGGGATACTTCTGTGGGAAATATTCACACTTGGTGAGCAGCCATATCCCGGAGTGTCATCGTTGACGAATAACTTTATTGTGAATTTGGAACAAGGACTGAGACCTGTTCTTCCTCCACTGGCGACATGTGACATGTAAGAATTAAACTCGTAATTGATGTACTTGAAAAACACGTTAACTAATTTTTTTAAACTTTAATAGTTACAACATCATGTCCTGTTGTTGGAATGATAATCCCACTCTTCGGCCTACATTTTCTCGCCTGATTTCCTCTTTTCAAGAAATTGAAGATGTGTACCAAAATCAACTCTCTTTCGAAGCAGTTACGAGCTTGTGACGTTTTCATTCCCCGGTCCAAATCGTGCATGTTCGGAAGGACAAATTGGTCAACCTTGAGAACCTTGGATTTTCATTCACAAGCCTGTTGTTTTACAAGATTTGATAATAAAACAATTATCATTAATTTGTGTAAGCCAAATTTAGTATATCAATGTAACACTAATATATATGTATAATTTATTATGTATCGCTGTGTTTTTTAAAACTTGATTTATAAAGTAAATTGCATTTTATTATTGAATTGATTGTAAATTTCTTACTGATAATGGTACCAGGATCATGATATTAAATTACTGATTTGCTTTTCAAGCTTTTAAAGATCATTTAAAAAATCATGCAGTGTAGTTTGTAATTCGTATTTGCACCACAAATGTACGTGTTCAATATATCAGTTGATGTCAATTAGCTCTCCAATTCTTTACGTTACGTTGTCATTAAATTCTGCGGGAATCAATTTTCATTTGACATATAAGCAATCCCTTACATCTAACCTGTTGAAGGGATGCTACGGCTAGAACGCCAACTGTTAAACATCTCTACAATCGTTTTTTTTTAAATTCGGAATTGAAAGACTTGAGCTTGCTTTTCTCCATAGGAATTCCCGTTCTTTTCATGCAGCCACCATTGCTGAAGTTCAGATCAATAACCTCTCTAGTTTTCCAAAGCTCGAGACACTGGGGAGAATGTTTGAAAATATTGACTGCATTTTACCCCTCAAGTCCTACCACAAGTTGAAAAAGGTGCTGCTCATAATTTCAACTTTTAAAGTCTTCCAAAGTCTTTTAATTCTAGAAAATGGGGAACTTTTAGCTGTTTTCATTCATGTTTTATTTTTAATTTAAAAAACCGTTCAATTACCACCTAGGGAATGTTTTCAAGAATATGTGTGCAAATTTTTAGGTCAATCGTAGCAAAGCCTGACCTTTCAAGTGTGCATAATTACCCCCATCCATTAATTTCACTTACCTCCTGGATGTTCTCTAAAACTTCTTCATTAGCTCTTTGTAGTTTGCTAATTACAATGTGTCGTTTTTGAATGAGAAAAGAGCGGGAGTGGATATCGCTTTTGTTACATTTGCTGGAAAAGTACACAACAGCGTTTTTCATGTCGTTTATTGTTTTGTTTTGATTGTCGGCAGTAAACTCTTCCTCGCCTACGATCATCAATGTCAAAATAAGACTCTCAATAAGATACAAACACAAAAGCAACGGGAGTGAATGTTGAAAGTGTGAAATTGACAATTAGTTAACTGATGACTGAAGATATTATGGATAACCTATCAGTGACCGCATCATCTGAAAAGAAGCAGTTGGAACAAGAAACATGGGAGACGATTGGGAATGTCGACGATAAGGCTACTCATGAAGGAGGAAAAGAGCCGTTGGAAATTTTCCCGTTGGAGGTTATTCACTTAATCTCATGTTAAGATAAACCAAACGATTTGACATAATACTATACATATCTATTATCATGATTGTATTTTATTGTTTCCACAGGTTTGGTGTCTGATATTTGACATCTTCACAGCTCCCAAAGACTTGGCCAGCTGTTCCAACGCTTCACCAGTTTTCAGGGACGAATTGAAGAGGAAAAGCACTCAGTTTCTGTTTGAACAGGTATCTGACTCATCCTGCATGAATAACTTTCTGTTATCAAACCCTTTAATGATATCGTTTCTGGTTTAGGTACTCCCAATTCTCATTAAAAATGGAGCTTTCACAAATGACCAGCTCTTCAACCGCCTCCTTGAATTGCGCCCCGTCTGTCGTACTTGGAAAACCGAAGTGGACTCGTTTTTGGAGAACCACCCCTGCCACTACCACCTGGATGATTTATGTGTAGAATCAACCAACAACCCTTCTTCCTCCTTTGTTGAATGTTTCAAGCCTAGCCCTTCCTACACGTTTTCTTCAACGGATAAAATTCGCCAGTGCATAACTTTCCTTCAGGGACTTCCGCCGAAAAAAGGTGGATCCAGCTCATTTGTTATTGGGAGGAGCATCGTCTTCCAATGTTTTACTGTTACTGCAGCCAACTTTGAGCTTTGGATGGAATTTTCTGAGACAGTTCAGCAACTTTTAAATTTAGTTGGCGCAGAAATTTGGTACTGTGAATTCCGAAGAATGGATTGGCTTGCTCAGGTTCTGCACCAGATGCCCAATTTGAAGGTGCTAAAAATCAGCCTCGAAATGATTCAATTTTATGACAATGGCGTATACCCCTTACCAGAACTGCCTTCCCTTCAAGTTTTAAAAGTAAGGCTAGGAAACTATTCCCCACGAACTCTTCTGCAGTTCGTTGATCAATACAAGGATGTCAAAAAGTTGGAGCTGGACATTCCGAATTCAAGTAATGCGAGGTTTACCCAAGATGAAGAGGAGATTGCAACAACGGTGAACACAAAGCTTGAGAAGATCCAGTTCCCAAATTTGGAAGAGTTGTGTCTCAAAGTTCACTCTCAAGAGGAGATGTTGCAACTTGGCAGAATTATTCTGAATAACACGCCATCCCTTCATTTTCTCTCCATTGTGCTTCCGGATTGCGCCCAGTTTCAGGATTTTGGATTGATTTTCTCTGTTCTGCAAAATAAGACGGAGTTGCCCATCAGAAGTTTGAAGCTGACCTTGAAAAGCCTTCGTGTCACTGAGGTTCAGATCAGGAATCCACTTCATTTGCCGAAGCTGGAAGAGCTGATGATTGACACCGGGGAAAACGTCGTATTTGAAAATATTGACTTCATTTTTCCTCTCGAGTCCCTCCAAAAGCTGACTCTTATTCAGAGGAAATGGAGAGAAGCAGCAGCTGAAGATTTCAAAGACAGTGTATTCAAGTTGCTTGGGTTCGAGAATGGCGTGTATGAGTCAAACATTTGGAAACTACTACCCAAGTTGGGCCAGGTTTTACTCAAGATTGGGGGCGAGCCAGGAAACTGGAGCCGCTTTTACTATGAACGAGCTGCTTATGAAAAGTTTTTTGAAGAAAACTAAGGCTAAGTTGTATTTTCATCTCGAATTCTCTTGTAGTCAAATCACACTTTAGCTGAATGCAGTTTTTGAGAAATTAGAAAGATAATATGGACAATGGATGGAATGTATTTTTGTGATTTTTTATGTAATAAAAATAGATCAAAAAACCGATGAGTCAGTTCTCATTTCACAATGCAGATTTTAATGATAATGCTCATTATTCAAGACATACATTTGCAAGTAAAAAAACCAGGAATGACTGGCATTTCATGACATGCAGCAACATGAGCATCTTTCGATTCGGCATCAGAAGCTTCCTAAAAAGACAATCCACAAAAAAACCCAACAAAGAAAACTGGATCGAAATCATAAACATTGAACAGCAATTTTTGCGGGAAGCATTTAAACTAGAAAGTGTGAGTTTCTGTCTCTCACAAATGGAAAAAGAAGAATCCGTCCGGCTACAGAATGTTAGCTCTCTTGTCGCTCGCAAATTTTGAAAACGGTTTTTAGTTTGATTGCACTTGTAACAAGTTAGGATAATTATTTGTAATCTTTTTGTTTTGAGCAATTGGCAGGTGCGTTGAGCAAGTTACTTTGACCTTGTCTTTTCAACTCGCTCGCAGTCAACACAGTCGGTTCAGGACATTTTGTGTTTTTTGATACTTTGTTTGATCATTAATTGTGAAATAATTTGTGTCAGGGTTTCTCCTGTCGAGTCGAGTATGCAGACAATGGCCAGTATTCCGAACAAAAGAAGAGCTCCTCCTCCTGATGTGGATGGACGGAAGAGGGAATTGAAGTCGGCTAACCAACTTGAAAGTGACACCGACAACTGCAACGCGGAGAAAACTAATGGTCAAGCTCAGCAGCAGCTTTCGGAATGCGAAACTGTGACGCCAAACAACGGAAAACCGCGACTGATGTTGGTGCTAGTAGTGCCAACGATGGATACGTTAACCACCCGTACTCCACTTGAAACACTGAGCGTCGAACCAGTTGCTCCTTTCTCAAAGCCTTTAGAAGCCTCTGATGAGGCAGATGCGGTTCCCGTGATTCAAAATGTCTGTTCAGTAGCCGACTCTTCAGTTGGAGTGAAGTCAAATGCTGAACTTCCAGAATTGATTCCAGCCTCCGTATCACCTGCAGCGAAGGAGCCGAAGGGATTGGTTAATGGTCCTACTGCTGTTGGAGGTCGGAGGAGGAAGCGTCCCTCGAAAGAATACAAGTGCAGTTTTGCAGATTGTCCGAAATTTTTCTTCCAAAAGTGTCATTTGGATGACCATCTCAGAGTGCACACGGGCGAGCGCCCATTCGCTTGCCCAGTATGTTCCAAAACGTTCACACAAAAAAGCAGTCTTCGGGACCATTCAGCAGTTCACACAACGGAGAGAAAGTTTGGATGCGAAACCTGTAGCAAGCAGTTCGTCCGGAAGAGGGATTTAAAGGTCCACCTTTCACTGCATT
Source organism: Orchesella bifasciata (assembly GCA_034697805.1). NCBI lineage: Eukaryota > Metazoa > Arthropoda > Collembola > Entomobryomorpha > Orchesellidae > Orchesella > Orchesella bifasciata. The sequence continues at coordinate 23,253 of JAQGAP010000792.1, forward strand.
CCGAAGTGAAGGAACATCAGTGTAATTGGTGTGATCGTGGCTTCACACATAAATATATGCTGAACCGCCATATCCGCGATCATCATCAACATCAAGTTCTAGGAAGCGATAAACCAACCCCATACAAGTGCAGCTTTGAAAATTGTGGCAAAAAATATAAGAATAAGAAGAGTTTGAAGCAACACCTTCGACTTCACAATGGGGAGCGCCTTTTCGTGTGTGAAGTCTGTGACAAAGATTTTGCTTCATGTTCCAGCCTCGGAGCCCATGCAGTTGTTCACGCGACGGAGGGCAAGTTCGGATGCGAAACCTGTGGCAGAAAATTCCGCCGGAAGAGAAATTTAATTGCGCACCGCAAACTTCATATCGAAAAGAAAAAGACCTCTGAAAAGAAAAACAACTGCTTTTGTGAACGATGTGGTCGGAAGTTCATCCGAAAATGGAATTTTGATCGCCATATGTCTCTCCCCAACTGCGGTATATTTATTTCGCATTATTTATGCTTTGTAATGGGTTTGGTTATTAATTAAATGTGCTTTCCTTTTCTAGGAAGGATGAATCAATCTAATCACAACTTTATTTGCGAACTTTGTGGAAAAAGGTATGGTTGGAAAGGTGGATTGATGCGTCACATGACGACCTCTCACGAAGACCCTCCTCCTGAAAAGATTAGGGCTTCAAAAAAGACATATAATTGTAAAGTTTGCAACAGGGAGTTTGCTAAAAAGTCAAATATGAAGCGGCACATGGCGATCCATTCTCGGCAGCAAAATACCCAGGTACCCGTTGATAACCGCAAGCTGTCCTCGTCAAATCTAGTGGAGAATGAGCAGAATATCCAACTGGATGAAGATGGCAGGGCTGAATTTACAACATTGAGTCAACTTAACCCGTCTGGACAATGTGTGGTCGTGGTCCCAAGAAAGCCAAGTGAAAATTTCCGCGATACAATCTCGGAATCAGATGATGACTCCTCGGAATCCTGCTCTCACAGTGATACATCTTCTGAAGACTGGGAAACCGATAATGAAGGCGACAGTCAGTGTGCAAATGTCGATCAAATGTTTTCCGGGTCTACTGCCCCGCAAGAGTACTTTGAAGATGTGAACGCTTCACTGGAAGCAAGTCTGAACTCTCTTCCGGATCTGATGATGAGACTTGATATCATGGAGGTAAATGAAGAAGGACCGGAAGGATTAAATCCACTTCTTCAGCGTGTGGTAAAGCATTTGAAGTCTAGTCAGTCATTCTTAATTTTATCAGTTGGCTGATTCAACTGCTAAACATTTTTGAACGTGTTTGGGTCTAGGTTCTCGAAACTTTCTTCCGAGTGGTGGAGGTCGAAGACTTGAAAACCCTGCGGAGAGTGTCAAAACTTTGGTATCGTGAGTCTCTTCCAAGGTGGCGCCGGGATAGCCGTCTTATTCTCGATGAAGATCGTGGGAGACGATACATAGAAGCAAGGGACACGGAAGGGGACCCATTCCTCCTTGCTCCGTATCCGTTTCGAAAGTTCAGGCTTCGTAACTGGAAGTTTGAACTACAGGAGGGAAGTGATCAATCCGCCTTTTTTGCCAAGTTTGGACCGTTGATTCAAGATTTAACGATTTCAAACACAGTTTTTGACAGCAAAAGGTCGTTTAATGATGTTGTATTTGGACACACGCCGAACTTGGAGGTGTTGGCTCTCGAAGACAACAATTACTTGCAAGATCAGGGCGATGAGCTGAACCTTCATGTTCCATTACCGCAAAGGAATTTGAAGGAGATGGTTTTAAAGCTTGTCGAGATGGACAAAGCAGCTTATCTTGCGTCGACGACCCGCAGGGCGGATGGTTCCGTCATTAATTTCAATCTTCCTCGAGTTTCTTGGGCGGAAATGCTACCTTTGATCCCCAATCTCAAGGTTTGTTTGGCTTTGCAAATTGCAAAGTCCTTAAAAATGTTGATGCAATTGGATGAATAATGAGTTAATTTTGATTTTGCAGAAAGCAAGATTGGAAAATGTTGTCGTTGAGCGGATGAGATTTCCGCAACATGATGTTCAAAGCTTTCTGGGAGCCGTTGGTGAGTTAATGCGAGCTGGCTGTGTTCCATCGTTGGAATCATTGGACATTTTAAATGCGTAAGCTGAGCACATTGAAACTAAAAAAGCAGAGATATTTTATCGTGCACAGTTCTCATAACGTATTTTGCTACTTGTTTTGCATTATTAGATTCGGTCCTGCGAGTTTAGAATTTCCTCTGCAAATTGTTCAGCAATTACGTCAACTCCAACTCCCATTAACCTCCCTCTCCATCGACATTGGCGTGTTAACAAACTCAAATACATTGAAGAAAATTCTGGAAATTCATTCGAGCACACTTCGGAATCTGAAGGTATTTCGAGCTCCTTATGCTCGTCCATTTGAAGACGCTGCATTTCGGGTCCGGATGGAACGCTTAGAAGGACTCACATTGATAGGCCCTGTGTCCTCTGATCTTGGCTTTCTGAGATTTATGCCAAACCTGAAGGTTCTAAGAACAATTGACCCCGAACGTAAGTATAAGGTAAAAGATTGTGATAAAGAAAACAGAAGAATATGAGGATAATTTTCATATTATTTTGTGGCAGTAAAACCTCTGAGCAAGCCGCTAATTGGTTCACGGCAGCATGAAGGTGTGGCGCCCGTGGCTCCCATTTCCCTTGTGGACAGCACGAATTTTGATGAGTTGGACATGGAGAACGTCGTGATTCCGAGTTTGGAGGAGTTCTTGGATGGAGATGCATTTTGTGCTCAGAATGAAGTGAATAGATTGGCTCGAGTGATGCCGAATTTGAGGACACTTCGACTTGGTTTGGATAACGCTGGTTTGAAAACTGTCCTTGACAATTGGAAGAATCTGAAGGCTCTGTACATTGAACCCTACGAAGTGGTGAAGGAGTTGCCACCCCATTTTCAATCATCTCTTGACTTTCCTTTCGCCAATGTAACTAAAATGCTTAACTAGTTCTTTAATTTATGTCCTTTAAAACAATGTAATAACCTGCACGTAAATTTATTTTTAGACGGGCCGAGCTTTGAATGAGGTTGCAAATCTTATTGCAATGTTGGATGGTCTGAAGCTTACGGTAATTTATTAATATTTATGTAGCTAAGAAGTTGTTTCGTGGATGCACTTTACAATTAAAACTGAGCTCAATCTTGTACTTTCTTTTTGCACAGGTTAATGGCAGCGATGGCGAGGAAGCAGTCCAGCTTGTCACTTCCAGCTTAGCGAGTCTCCGCTTCAATTATTAAAACAAGTTTAATTATGTCTCTTATAAGAGTTCTACTAATTCTACCTAAAGCTAGCTTGTGTTTGTTAAATAATTAAAATTACTTTTTTACTTTGTAAATACTTTAAAAATGTAATTGGTTTGGATTAATTTACGAGTCAATAGCTCGGTTTCTTCATGTAAAGTCAGTGTCAATTAATCGGTGGGGGAAGGGTGGCACGAAATTTTTGTCTCCGATATTGATGAAAATTTGCAGGATTATAGATTTTAATGTGTAGATTACGAATCTGAAAT
>JAQGAP010000793.1:0-26799 GCA_034697805.1 Orchesella bifasciata
CATGTAAACACCAATGCACCGCTTATAGGCAGGATGCTATAGGAGCTTGGCCTAGGCTACGAATCCTTGGCTCTGTATGTAAATTATAGAAAAGAGAATATTATATGAAATGCAGAAGAAATGTCATCTTTGAGTAGTAAGCAACCGACTTTCTCATAAAACCCCGATAAACATTCAGTGCTAGTCAGAATGAAGAAATTACAAGGCCAATAAAATAAAAAACGATACATTTATTACTTCAATTTTACCTATTTACTAACAATTAACCAAAAAATCAAACAACATGAATTAAAACCTACATGGAATCAATTGGAAGGAAATCCACTGAAGAAATGGTCCCGTTTCCCAACTTTCCGACGTAGCCCTCTGCCACTTTGCATTTGACCTCTTTGTTTTCACACACCATTTTGACATATGGGGATCTTACTTTGCAGCAGAGACAGGTCATTCCGACTTTGGGAACGTCACAGCAAAGAAGCTGTGCTCCAGTAAACTTCTCACATGTTGTTTTGTGATGCTCGCACTCCTTTGCCTGATCGGCAGCGCAACTTTTCGATGGTGTTGGCTGGATAATAAAAAATTAAAATCGTCAATTATATAATACTATATTGAAATGAATATTAATGATTTTGTAAACCTACCTGGCCTTGGGCATCGCAGTATTTGAGCTTGATTCCCAACAACAGGATGGTGATGATGATCCCGATATACTTCATCTTTTCTGTAAGTAAAGTTGGATTGCTTGTGATTGAAAGAACTTCAGGGTAAATTTGAATAACTTTTAGCTTTTGCGGCGTCTTTTTATACCATTCGAAAAATTTTAAGGGTTGATGTAAGCATTGACAGGTATATCACTCCATGAAAAATGTGCAACTGGCCATGAGTAAGATAACTTCCATACAAAATTCTAGTAAGACCTAAAAACGAGGGATAGACGTAGCTATAATCCGGATTAGCAAGAACTTTTTTTATTCTTTGTTAAAACGAAGAAGTTAAGTCACAATCACAATATACAACCAAGTCCCAATTCAAAACCATGGCTTCTCAGAAATATATGGGTACGTGTGGAGACATAAAAAATACTAAGCCTGATAATACTCCCTACTGGTTTGGGTTAAGGCTCCGTAAACTAAAATATTAAAATTCTAAATATATTTCTAAAACGTCAACGTAGACATTTTATTCAACGTATGTAAACCGTCTGGGCTGTTATTCAAAAAAGAAGTCGACATATATGGATTAAATTTTAGACATTGCTTGCTTCAGATGTTTCTTTATTTTTATAATATTCACCGAACAATCGAAAATGTGAAATATATACCTGAATGCCTGAATCTCTCCTTCGCACCTGGTATTCAACTTTAGTTATCGATTGGTTCTTTGCTGAGATGCCTTTTGATGATGTTTATTAACTAGTTATAATTTGCGTTTAGGCAATGCTGCATGTACGAGCTACATATATACTAATTCAGAATTAACGATAACTCATTTTTATATGATTTATTAGGAGTTATGCAACATCCATGCATCAAATGAAAAAAATGTCTTGATAATAGAATGCAATACTCTTGAAATGAAAGGGAAAAATATATTTCAAATCTGATTCAATGGATCATGCCAAAAACAAAAATTACAATGGAAAACATGCCTTTAAAATAACATTATTTAAATTTTTTATTGAAATAATAAGAATAAAAAATCAAACCACAAGGTGTACAACCAAAATGAATTAACTTAAATAAACTCCCAGTTAGAATGAAGTACAGCAACAAAATGTCTCAAACTTAATATTATGAAACAGCAAACATACAACAAAATTGTAAGTAATTATGATAAAATAATACGAATTATACCAAGCTTTGTGAATTAAAAGTGTGGGATTTTAGAAAGGTTACATTGCTTCTTGTTCAACAGAAAGTGCAGCGATGGTAGAGTTTCCCATGATTTTCATTGGTGTGCAATATTTCTGAATTGTGTCTTGGCTGCAATTTAATTGTATATCTGTTGTTAGACTGCAACAAAGGCACCTGAAACCTCCATCCGGAGACAGGCAGCATAGGAGTTGTCCCCCGTTATTTTTGCATTTGTCTCCGTAAGTCTTCTGGCACCTTACAGTTTGGTCTTTGTTGCAATCCTAGGAAAAAGCAAAGAGGTCAATAAATTAATGAAAAATTCGGCAGTTTGGTCACAAATTAAAAAATATTTTAAACAATTAATTACCTGAGACTGGCCATCGCAGTATGTGAGCAAAATACCCATCAAAAACGTGACGAATATGTAGAGCTTCATGTCCAGCAATTGTAAGTGCTTGTTAAAAGAACTTCAAGAGAGATTTGGCCAACTATAACTTTCATGGGACCTTTTATATCATCTGTATACCAGGTAGAAATCCTTTTTGTAGTAGATGCAGAATATACGATGAAGAAAATGTATGAAAGGATATAAGTGGTTCTACTAAAATAGCAACAACGCAAACACTATCAATGCGAAGGGATAATCCGGATTACAAGCCGCTTGTTTTTTCTGTGCAGTTTTAGTACTTCATGTTGTACACCATTTTTTGGCTTTAAAATCAGAACCATTTGAATATTTCTTATTACTGCAAGTTTTGTAATCGAAAAGTATTATAAGCTGGCTGATATATGTGGAGTAGTTAGACGGAAAATAGACTACCTGTATGAAATTGAATTTTAAAAATATTTCTCGTTAATGCTGATGGACAGCAAGTCATGGTAATCGTCTGGTCGCACTGGCTGTGTAATATATAAAGGAGAGTGATATGCATCTGTGTATGCGAATGACAAAAGAGCATATGTGATTCCGAGTGCATGTTTTTATGAAAAAAATTTCAATAATTTGGGCAATTTTATTTCATCAATTACTGATAATAACCTACGTTGGTAGCTGTAAACAGCAATATTGTTTCATCTAAAACATGATACAACAATTGAATTCATACAATTTATACGAGAAACTCATGATATCTCAATACTCATTTAAACCAAAAAAATATTCCTTATAACAGAACAAATTGAACATGTAAATTCACCAAATCATGATTTAAACAATGCCAATGCTGCAGTGATTACCAAGGACAATGACAATGAAGTTGTGAATGGTATGTTGGAAAAGATGCACACAAAAAACGACATTCCGCAGAAAGAGTGCCTTCTCTTTTGCAACTAGTGAATAAATACGATTTGCCACGATACAGGGGGGAACGTGAGAAATTATTGGTGGAATATCTGCACATGAAAATTGTGACAAGGCATTTGATTATTGCCTATTTCCGCAATGCCCCATATTTAAATGACCGGGCTGTGGAGATAATGAGCATTTTTTGCAGCTCCTCCAACAATTCATTCTTTATTGGTATGTTTTTAATAATTAAAATTTTATAATTATAATAATAATAATACCTCCATAAACCTTAATTACTTCATTTCTTTATTATTAGTGAGATATGAATGTATCTATTGATTGTGCGTATTAAATAAATGTTTACATGAAAGTCAGCACCAGCAAACAAAACATTACAATATGCTATGACCCGTTTAAACTGACAGAAATTCAAAACCGAATAAGGTCGTTTGAAGATTTGTTTTTGGGTGCTTGTTATAAAAAGACGATTCTCCCTAAAAAGTCCGACTTGCTCCTTTAATTAAAATAGTGCTGCAATGTTTCTTTGTAAAAACGATGTCTTCCATGAGCGTACACTGCTGTTTTGATGTACATGAATGATAACTAATTCTCCATTTTTTTTTTGTTTTTATGATTATAAAGTATACGACTAATTTGAATGCATAGATGAAAATCGTGACGCTAATTTCATTTTTGTGAAATAAATTTATGAGGTAGTGGAGGATAAATGAAACCTGTGGTAAGCAATAATGTTTCCTTTGTGTACAAAAAAATTTAATAACAATAAATAATTGCTGGGTTTGAATAAAAAATGAATTGTAAAACAAAAAACAGTTTTGCAATATATATTAGTTCTTCCGGAAAATGGAAGAGTTCACAGTATTCCCCGTAGATCTTGATAAGACCACGCAGGTTTGATCGTCGCATCTGCCATTAGTGTAGGAAGATAAGCAGCAATTGCACTGGAAGTTTTCATCGTAAGTGTTTTTGCAACACTGTACAGTTCCGGTTGTACTACCTGAGTAAGTGCATGTAGATCCAATCGCCACCGCTCCACATGTTGATTGGCCAACTGTGCAGGATGTCTGAAAGAAAATATTTTAGTCAGTCAATAATTTTCATAAAATTGATAGTGATAAGTGTACAAAACACAACTCAGCTCACCCCAAGAACAATCGAGGAGTCCATCGAAACGGAAAGAAGAAGAAAAGTGACGATAGCTTGAGTTGAATATTTAGCCATTTTCGAGTTTTACCCAAAGAATGATACTAGTGAAAACCACGAGCTCAAGAAAGATTCTGATACTTTGAGCTTCTGACAGCAGCCTTTTATATGAAAGTCACCGGTTATCATCCATACATTGTTTTTTGAGGTACTTGAAGCCCGAATGATACACTTTACATGTATATTCAATAGAGTAACTGTAACCGTAACTTTTTTAAGCAGTAAAATGCTACCTTTTTAAAGAAAAATCCATTTTCAAGTAACGTCTGCATATGAGAGGATTAAAAACGTTTGTGAAACAAAACCAAACCACCATCCGAAAAGAAACGTAACGAAGATGGACAAGACAAAGGTAGTTCTTTCAGTATAGTTTGTGTTTTGTGAATAAAATACCCACATCGTATACATTGTATACCTTTTCTGAGAACAGTTTTGTACATTTATAATATAAAAGTACCTGAAGGATTAATGCATTCCAACCTAACTACGGTTTTGATCAAACTTTTGGGTCACATACAAGCCTTTGGTATAAACTATTTTTACCACTTTTTAGCGATAACGGCGTCTTTTCATACCGTTCCTGAGACATAAGAAGGCATCATACGTCTTTCTGGCAATACTCCGAATATATTCGTGTATATTGGGTTTTCAAAATTGTCTGAATATATAGAAAGGTTTTATTCAAAATTCAAGCAACAATGACTGAAGAAATGGGATGAAAAGAGAAATGTGGCTATAAGCCAGATTAACAGGAATTATTTTATTTTATTTAGAAAATGAAAGATAAAAGGATATCATGGTAGTTCTTTACGTTTTTAGAAAATGGGTTTTAGTATAGATTCACATAAAAAATTTGAGCTTGACACTAAATCATATTCTTTTGACAAGAAAAAGGAAGGTTAAAATAAAAAGAGTCTACATTAGACACCAACATGCACATGAAGGACTCATCCGGTTTCTTAAAATTGAGAGATTTATTTTTTTTTGAGAATTTACAGTGCATGCATGAATACAAATCTGTACAATTATTTCCAGTAGACTGCAAAGACTAGACTCAAGATGTTAACTAAAATGTAATTAATGGTTTTTGCCCCAAAAAGCATTCTTGTTGAAATGATGCAAGTTGTAATACATTGTGGTAAATTTTTAATGATCAGGTTACGCTTTAGGTGGTATTCAATCTTTATGTCAGAATGGTAGTGTTAATACAAGAATGAGAAGGTTGAAATAAGGGTGTAAATTTCATGCCGGGAATTCGAATAAAAGACGTGAGCACAATTCAATATCAAAATAGTTTAAAATCATACTTTCTTATGATGTAAAAAGGATTCGGCAATAAGATGAGGGAATGATAATTGTAAATTTAATTAACAAAATCGCATAGTAGACATTTGTATTTATTATATTCGGTGGCAATTTCAATAATTACCAATTTTTATACTTCAATAATGTAGGACAATGTGAACAATGAGAAGGAATCCAGAAAATCTTCAGCAACTAATCTGCTAAAACTTCCTGGCTAAAAGTATTCGTCCGAAGTAGCTGGAATGGTATGGTTCCCCATATGTTTTAACTGGTTGCAGTATTTCCTAATTTTATCTTTGTCACATGAGAATACGGCACCGTCTTGTGGCACTTTGCAGCATAGGCACATCGGTACTTCGTTTGGAAACTGGCAACATTGAATCTGATACCCAATCCTGCTGCATGTATCATTGTATTTCAGCTGACAGTTTTTCAAATCGTCGGCTTTGCAGGGCACCTGGAAAACAAAAAACATAGCAAGTTATTACAAATCCAATTATTTTATCAGGAACTATAATAATATTACAGAACTAACGGATTCCGTACCTGGCCATCGCAAAATGTAAGCAAAATGCCCATCAGCAGAATAGTGAATATGCAGAGCTTCATTGTATGTGAATTGTGTAAAGTGCTCGTTATGGAAAAGAGTTTTTGAATGATTTGACTTTTAGCTTCTGCGGTCCCTTTTATAGCTCCAGTAAAGTACGTAAAGCAATATTTTTTATGCATTTTAAACATTAAATATTTGTAAAATGAAAGGATAAACGGAATTTCATACAAAGGTGGGACATGTGCATATGCAGCTTTGATCCACGTTAGATCCGGCTTGAGTTGTTCTAAGAAAGTGTATATTTAGTAGTTGTAGAGCATACTCATCCAAGTTCTACGCCGATTTAAGCCAAGCAGCTTAATATCATTATAAGCTGGATGCAAAACTCTGTTGAGTAGTGTAGGAAAGACTGGAAATCGTAATTTTCAGCGAGTTACAAAAATTACGTAGCTCGATGCATGTTTTTTAAATGTAAATTTACTCCAACGCCCAACTAACAACCTCCTGTCAAACTCCTTGTTAGTCACCCACTTGATCCGGTTTTCAGGCATTGAAGTACTGTCCAAAATAATCTTCAGCAACCCCCTCCGATTCAAATGTTAGAATGGGATTATTACTTACCATAAATTGAAACACATTCGTAAATTCAGTGCATTTCGTAACTTACTATTGAATATTAAACATTTATGCGTAGGAGGGCATGTAGATTTCATAAGCACAAAAGAAACTCATCAAAGATACTGACAATTTTATCCTATAATAGAAATGCTTTTCAAAGAATGTGAATGTTAATCATTTCGTCGTTTGAATTAGAATGGGACTCAATGCTCATAGGGTTGATAAGTCTCTTCAAGGATTTGGAGAGCAAAGACGTTATGATCATGGCAGAAACTGGTGATCTCCCGTTGGCTGGCTAGAGGTCCTAAAATAAATATTAATATTACGTTTTTACATCAAAATCAGTAAAAAATTCTCGGATAATCAAGTTTTCTTGTTGTTTAGTACGAAGTCCTGATTTGGAAAGGCTGTTCAATAACTAAAAACCAGAAAGCAGATCAAAGCTGCAGCAGTCAAAGAATATAACTGTGAAGTTGTGAATGGGATTTTGGACTGGATGTATACAGTAAGAAGAGAATTTTGCTGAAACGAGCGCCCTGTGTTTTGTAACTTGCGAATAAATACGATTTGCTAGGATTAAATGCTAGGAATGCAAGAATTTGTCGGTTGCATGCCTCAATGTAAGAAATGTGGCAAGGCTTGTAGTTCTTGTTCATTTGCACAATGCCCCGTATTTGAAAGGACGGGCTATCGAGTTAATACGCAGTTATTGGAGCTCCTTCAACTATTAGTTCTTTATCAGAATGTTTTAATAATTGGATTTTTAAAGTTAAATTAATTAATACCTATATATTATTTGCTTGTAATTGAAAGAAGTTCGGAGTAAATTTTGTCATTTTGTAGCTATTGCAGCGTCATTTTAAACCGTTCCTGAAGCAAAAGAAAACATTTTATGTTTCTCTTGCATTGCTTTGGGTATATTCATATATATTGGTTTCTGAAAAATGTCTGAATATATAGAAAAGTTTTGTTAACAATTCAAGGAACAATGGCTTATGAACTGAGATAAAACGAGAAATATGTGGCGGTAAGCCGTAATAGCAGGACATATTTTATTTTATGTAAAATTTGAGAAACAAAAGGATACCATTCTAATCCATTACTTTCTGAGAAAAAGGGTGTACGTTTCGATTCACATAAAATATTTTAAGCTTGACATTAAACCTTATTCGTTTGACGATTCAAGGTAGGTTAAAAAAGAAAGATTGTACATTACGTATCGACATGAACCCGAAGGATTGATCCGTTTGGTCTTGAAATGTTGAGATTTATATTTTTGAGAATTTACAGTGCACGCATACATACAGTTTTTTTCAAGTCAATTTTTAATAATCAGGTTACACCTTAGGTTGTGGCATGAATGAGAAGGATGAAAATATGGTTGTAATGGCCGTGGCATTAATTTGAATTAAAGGCCTGAGGACATATCAAAATACAATTTTTAAATAATTTATTGTTGAAATATACAAGTAACAGCAACAGTTTAAAATCATACTAATTTTTATGATGTAAAATGGATTCGGCTATCTGATGAAGGAATGTTTGTTTACAATTGTAAATTAAATTAGCAAAACTGCACAATGGACATTTTAAAAAAATTAACCAAAAAGTATTTATTATATTCTGTGGCGATTTCAATAATTAACTACATTTATACTTCAATAATGTACGACAATGGGAACATTGATAACGAATTTAAAAAAATATTCAGCAACCAATCTGCTAACAGTGCTTGGCTAAAAGTATTCGTCCGAAAAATCTGGAATGGTGTATCCAATATTTTTCAATCGGTAACAATATGCCTTAATTGCATCTGGGCTAGACACAAATTTGGTGCCTTGTGGCATTTTGCAGCAAAAGCACGTAGGTCCTGCGTTTGGAATCGGAGAGCATTGCGTCTGGCCCCCAATTATCTTGCATGACTCCGAGTTTTTTTGACAGTTTTTCAAATCGTCAGGTTCGCAGGGCAACTGAAAAACAAAAAATGTCAGCAAATTCAATATTGTTCTGTCTATTAATCAGAAACCGTAATATTAAAGACCTACCAGAGCCTGGCCTTTACAATATATGAGCAAAAAGTCCATCACAAGAATGGTGAGTATGATGAGCTTCATTTTAAATGAATTCCGATTAATGCGTGAAGTACTCCTTGTTCTACGACGTGTAAGAACAATTTGATCAACTTTGAGCTTCTACGGCACATTTTATAGCTCCACTCAAACACGTGAAGCAATACTTCTCTAATGCGTTTTCAACTTTCAACGTTAGTAATAGGGCTTCCACACAAAATTACCGAAACATAAAAATCAGTGTAGCTTTAATCCGGATTAGAAACGGCTTAGATATTTTTTCGAAAAGGTAGGGGACTCTATAATAAGAGGTGAAGTATGCTTAGCCAAGTCTTTCTTTCTTATGACTTCAAAGTTAAGCAGAGTTGCCTAGGTTAGGTTGCATTACAAGCTGAAGCCAAACTAAAGCATAAAATTTCAAAAACCTGCAAAGATTCCTCGGTAATGCTGACAGACAGCGGCTCATGTAATCCACAAGGCATATGAAAGAAATCTGCTTCACTTTGTTAACTTTGGAAAATGAAGTTTTTTGACCATAAAATGTGTTAGGATGGATCTCATTCCACCTACCTATTTACCATATTAAAATTTTTTAATTAAATTTGTTGCTTAATTTCCTAGCCTAGTTATGAAAAAAGGAGTAATAAATACAATTTGTTCCGCAAAGCCCCATATCTCGTCGATTTATTGCTGGTTTCATGATTTCATTTTATACGCATGGCTATTCATCCTTGATAGTCACGGACTTGATCTGGTTTTCAGGTTTTGGGGTAAAATAAGATGATCATTTACCATCAACTGAAGTTGATTTGGAAAATACTAATTGCATTTGGTAACTTACTATTGAATGTTAAAGGTTTATAATTTTATAGTTGATGCGTTGATATATGCTTTCTCTGGTAACATCAGATATAATCATCCAAACTATTCTATTTATGAATTTATTTGTCATTGTAAACCTTCAATTCCTTTTATGTATCTGGATGAGGAGCAACTTACACGTTTATGGATGTTGATCGGTTACCTAAATATGAATGCAGCTTCACTGAAATTAAATCCCAGGAGAGTACAATCTAAAAATACTTATGATTTAGGCAAACCATCTGTCAATATGAGTAGATGCATTTGAGAAGAACTCCAAGTGCGGATGGGCCGAGTTTCTTCTTGAGGAGCATGTGGCTTCCAGATCTTGTGAATGATGATTTACAGTTCCATTGCGTCCTTTGGATTAGCATGGGAGTTAATCTTTATCACTTTTTGAACGAAGAGAAGGAAGTTAGGGAGAAATTGGACTTGTAATCGATTTGACTAAGGTATTCATGGATTTGGAGAGCAAATACGTAAAGATCATTGCCGATACTGGTGCTTTACCACTGACAAGGATCTCGTAGTACATAAGAATTTAACATTGTTACACAAAACCGACAAAAATTGTGGTTCTAACGATTTTCTTGTTATTTAGCACGAAGCTCTGTTTTTGCAAGTTCTTGCATTCTAATGCTCAGTACCCAAACACCAGAAAGTGTTTGACCAGAAAGGCAAACGCAGTGACTATCAAGAAATATGAGAGTAAAGTTGTGAATGGGATGTTGTAGTGGATGCACACTGAAATAACAGAAATTTTGTTGAAACGAGCTCCATGTCTTTTGCAACTAGTGAATATATATGATTGACAAGAATTAAAGGGGGAATGAGAGAATTTGTTGGTTGAATACCTCAACATAGGAAATGTGTCGTGGCTCTTGAGCTCTTGAGACATTTGCACAATGCCCCGTATTTGAAGGGCCGGGCTATGGAGTTGCTAGTTGAAGCACAGGTTAGTGAATGAATCATTTCAGTAATTACAATATCCTATCATATATGCAATATGCATATCTTTAGTTGGTGAAATCTTGCTTCAATTCGCATAAGTTTTTGTATGCTTGTCAGCAAGAAAAGAGAAATTGTGAAGACACCTCGTTTCAAGGAGATGGTTGAGAAATACGTTCGCACTGAAATACTTGTCAACCTCTTGGTTGATGATTGCGATCTTCAGGAGTAGCCGAATAATAGGAAGGTATCATTTCTCATAATGTTATGATTTAATGCAATTTACAGCTACAGACTTTTTAATACTGAATGCATATCATTCAAATGGAAAAGTACTGCGACTCATTTTTGTATTTTATGAAGGTTATTTTCAAACCATCAATTTCAACCGACTGTGTTGCTTACATTGGAATCCTGAACTAGCAAACGGTAATCCCTTTGGGTAATGATTGACGTCGCAGCCAAGGGAAAACAACTAATTCCTTTTGGTCCAGTGTATTTTTTACAACAATACACAAGTTCAAGTAGCTCCCCTCATAAAAGGCAACCCAACAAAACACATACAGCGCATTGTGAAATACACCTTAAATTTTCAGTCCACGCACTAAGTAGCCATGTGGATTGCACATGTTTTTTACTAAAATTTTTGGGTATAAAACGCAACTGGATCACAGCCTTTATCATCAGTAACCAAACCACCTTGTAGAAAGAAGCACATATTTTTCTCAACCATTTCTTTCTCAGCAGTCTCAACTAGCAGCTATATCAATATGTACCTGTCAGCTATTCCACTATTCTGTGTCGTCGCCCTGATTAACCCCTCCATTGGAAGCGGAGTAAGTTTTTTGTCCTAACTTTTAAGTTTATAATATATCGACTCTGTATTTAACAATTTTTTTGCTATTTTTTCAAGGAATTCGACTTGGAACCGACCCCGTTAGGATACCAACCCTTCATTTTGCGACATGGGAAGCAAGCTCGAGGGTCGTGTGGTGTGACCTGTACTGATTACTTGCGGTCTCTGGGGAGCTCGGTTGATGCAGCCAGTGACGCTGTAGACGCCGCAAGTTCTAATGTCGACATATCCGAGGAGGCATTCACTTCAGCCAGTAATGCGCTTGATGAAGCTCTCGCAGCCTCCACCTCCTCCGATATCGTTTACACTTCTCTCAGTCGGGCTAGTGATACAATTCGGGAGGCCTGCGGAACCGCTGACACTACCATCCAGCTCCCCATTGACTGCCCCATTCGGAGATCTTCAGAGCTGCTAACCATGACTGCTGCCATAGCAGCAACTCCTTTGGCTTTGGAGCATTCAGAAAGTATGCGAACAGCCGTACTCAACTAACCTTTACATTTTATGGGTTTACCACCTAATCTGAAATATGCTTTTGTTTAGTACGGTAATCTTATAAATTTTAATTCCTTTTCATGCCGATGACGTTGAAGATTTTGTAAAATAAAGATAAAAAACTTATTATTCGTTTGTGATCCATTTGTTTAAACATTTGTCCTCCACGCACATGAATGGAAATGTCAAAATGTGCCTTTGTACTGAGGTTTTTATTTTCTATTTAAAAATTCGTTTACATTTTATATCATTGACGTTTTACATTGCAAGCAATACATTTACAGACTGGTTGATATTAAAATTCATAAAATTAATTGGAGACAGTTTTTCAATATGATTAGTAGATCCGAATTTTATGTCCACAGCTGCACAGCTCCTCACAAACCGCCTCCACCACTTCTTATCCCTTCCCATGATCATCGTAACTCTTTTGAAAGACTCCACAACTTTTCCAGAACAGACATTTACATGTGCAGCGCTTCCATACAATATTAGAATGATTGAGACGGCATTAAAAGCAGTGATGAGGAACACTGCCCTCATCACCACTCTCATTTCCGAGCCGAACCGTATCACGCAGCAAAATCCATTAATTTGAGCAACCGTCTGAAAAATTAGGAGAACTACAATGGACCACTTTTGATAAATCCCATTGAAAACTCCTGCCATTAGCTGAATACTCCGGTAGTCAATTCCGAGTTGTTTCATTTCCTTGCAGCATGACATCGCTTTTCTTGTAATTTTCTTTTTGAGTAGCTGCAAGTAACGGAAGAGGCAGTAGGTCTTGAGAAACATTTCGTTTTGGAAAAAGTAGAAAGCTCCAATGACAATAAAAGAGTAAATTTAGCATTGTAGAGGAGATAAAGAAATTTGAAAATCCAGGCAGAAATTGACCCACTTTTTCCACCCAATTTGCACTCGTCAAGAAGCACAGAACTGATGCTGACACGGAGACAGGGCTCAGCCAAATAGAGAATTGCCATGAAAATTGGCATCATCAAGGAACTGGAGGTAAATTGCTGCATGAGGTTTTCCGCTCCTTTTCTCTGCAAATCGGAGGCTGACCATTTTTCTTTGTTAAATATTTTCTCAAAGGAAATCATGTTGTTGAGCAGATTCACGATGAGTTTCTTGTGTTTCACTTGCGTCCACTGAATGTAGACACTCGCCCACTCCCCGTTTACGAAGAGGATGGTAATGCTTCGCGAAATGGGGTTGGTGTCAGTGTCCCTGTTCAGGAATGCCTGAATGGTTATCATCACAGCGTGAGAGAAATTTAGGGAAAATCCGAGCCAATAAAGACCCAAAGCTCTGGGGCTTTCCAAGGTGCTGAATTTTCCTTTGGTTTCATTCCATTGGAATGGGAGGGCGAAGAACCCATTTCCAATTTTCTGGAGCTTTAAAGCCGCTTCCAGCAAGTTTTCAGAGAAGAGCATGTTGGAATTGGATTTTTTTACTTTAACGACGACAAAAACACACACTTTACATCGATCGGAAACGAAATTTAAGTGGTGAACAACCATCACGTTTGAGTTTTAGGGGAAGGATATGGCTAGCCGAGAAGTGATGCAATAAATTATGTGTGAGTTATCAATACACTTCAGTCAAACGTCAAAATCAATGTGGACTCGTGTTCCAAAAAGAAATTAGTTTGAAAATATTTTGATCGCATACCATCATGCTTTTGATTGCGAAAACCCAGAATTCTTCTGACAACCATGTCCATTTGAAAGTAAGCCCATATGTAATGAGTTACTGTGTCAAAATAATTACGAGGAATTTTCACTCACTTAAACTAGTTTTTGATGTCCGTTTGACACGAAGACAGGAATTTTTTATTTAATGTTCGGCAGAACGTCTGACAAAAGCCTGACTTTTCGAACCCGATTATTTTTTTAAAATTTCTCCCTTTTCGAGTTTACGTCAAAACGGGTTGTTATTTAAGCTACCTGTTTCATTCACACGAGTGAAGTTGCCGATAAATGTTTAATGAAATAAATTCATCACCAGCCAAAGCACAGAGTTGGATTGAACAAATGACGACTAAATTTACCAACATGCGCATTTCATATTTAATACGATTTTCAGCCAAATGCTTTTATATTCTTTGCAGATATTATGTGTTTGACTTTTATAAAATTTATTTCGAAAACCCAGGAAAGTACAATTACTTCGATTATGATATGAATGAATAAATAAATAAAATAATCACAAAGCAATATAAAGCTCAGTATCTGCGTCTGACTAGTTTATCCTCCTCTTCTAGTTCCCCCATGTACAAAATTTCCTTCTTATTTTTATCACCATCATATTTTGCATGACACTGAAGCAGCTTCCTATATTTCTGAACATTCCTTGGATTCCGCGCAGGGTGCTCCCCATTCGGCTGTGCAGGAAACGTTGGAAATCTCCCCATCTCAACAGACTCCTTCAACTCCGCCAAACTCACTTCCGGGGCCCAAATCGTATCCGTACACTGAGTAACTTGGGGAGCGAACAACTGCTGAAGATGTAGTTCCTTGCGGAAAGCTGAATCCCACTTAATATTTTGATTCACATGCTCCAACATCGTCAACCCAGCAAATTGTGGGGGATCGCTAATCACAACTTTCCTTTTCACCGTGTCCCACGTTGCATTCCTTACCTGGAGTAAATCCCAATATTTCTTGTCCCTCGTGAGACTCCTACACAACGAGAACCCCTTTTGCCTCGGGTAATAATAGAGGTTGCTAGTGCACATCGACTCATCTCCACCAAACCCTCCAACAGCCGCCGACCCATTTCTTCCCGTTGTGTCATATTCACATCCTAAAAATTTAAAAATTTAAATTTCTCGCATTAGTTTTAAAAAACTTCAAATATATTGTTTCTCACTTTGGACAATAATATCTCCCGGCTTCAGCCTCCGTTCTTGGTTGAACACCCGAAACTGTTGAAAGTCATAGTTCCAATTATCATCATTGGTAATCCAAGGGAGTTCCTTGTCGCCCCGAAAATGCATCAGCCTAGCTCTCACCCCAGTTGTGTGAGTGTGGAGCATTCCAGCCAAAATGTTGACCTCTTGTCCCTTCAACCCTTGTTCTATGCAGGAGGCCGGGCAAACGCCAACACTCGCGTGTTTCACTGACCAAGGCGGAATAACGATGGACATCGCTGCTGGAACTTGTTGACCTAAATTCAAAACTCCGGCATCAAACTCTCTCAGCTCAGGAGTGTAAAATGATCTCAGGGTGAAAGTAACATTGAGATCCTTCAGGTTTTCTGGGTTGTCATAATGAGCTTGGAGCATGAAATATTCACAACGTCGTCAAAATAGCATTCAGAACCTCCCGAGAGTGAGGCTCCGCTGTAAACTAAATCAGGGTTGATTCCAGGGGGAGGTGTGCATCTGCTCACACTCAGGTGGTGGACCGGTCGTCTATCCTTCTCAGAGGGGAACTGCGTCGTACTAAAAAATTAAGAGGATTTGAATTTTTTATAAAAAATATGTAAAATCTTTAATTTTCTCAAATTACCCCAATAATATGATGTTTTGAAGTTGTTGGAGCTTTAAACCAGGTGCACCAATAAGTTAGGTCCCGCTGGGGCATTATGAGAGAGACGGTCATATTAAAGAGTTTCATAGGATTATCTGGGTCTTCTCTAATATCCTCATCTTTATTTATAATGCTTAAAGGAGTCAAATCCGGTGAGAGCAGATAAGCATCGTAAGTTCCCCGGTTTTCAAAGTGTGAGTGGAGCTCATCCGTTTCCCCAAAAGCCCAGAGAATTCTGAGAGAATCATCCGTGATGGGAATGTCATGGTCGGGATCACAAGTGTCAAAGGCTCGCGACAAGCTGAGGAAGGTGAGACCATCCTTTTCACTGAAATCATGGAGGTTCCAGTCTTGACTGGTGTCAAGGAGTGGAAGCAGCTGATTTCCTATGGTGTGTCGGTCACTAAAGTAGCTGCTGCCATTGGGGTAAACCCCGCCGATGATGAGGTCAGCCCCTGTAAGTTTCCCGGAGACTAGTGGAGCCAGTCCAAGACCTACCCAGCCGGTGGTTTTTACAGTGACGTTGAAAATTATGATGTTTTGGGACCAATCCACTACCCAAATGAGCTCGTAGCGGCCTTGGGAATCGAGGGAAACGTTGTGGCAGTAGGGATTCAGCGTGGAGTTGAGAGAAGGTTGGGAAATGACTTGAGGAGACGGCTGGTCGTTTTGGGGTGAAGGCCAACCTCCCCAACTCCCTCTTTTAAGTGGGGAAAGGCGAGAACCCCATTGTTGCCACGAGTTTTGGAGTGGTTGTGGAGGAGGAGGTGGGGTTGGGTTTGGACTATATCTGTATGTTGGTCTGCCACGCAGTGGTGGTGCTGGAGGTTGTATACCATAATTTGGTGATACTGGTGGTTGATAAACTGATTGAGATTTCGGAGGTTGAGTAACTCCCGATGGAAATTGGTAGCGAGGAACAGGTTTAGATGAATCCATTTCTGACGATGAAATTTCTTGATCTTGAAGTTCCTTTGGTTCTGTTGGTTTTTGGGTAGACGTGGACCGAAGATGCCTCCATCTCCCTAGGTCGTAACTACTAAACACAGGACTTATTATCAGAAACAGGGATATTATTAAAAGTTGAGAAAACCTATTCAACCTGAAGTCTCGTAAACTTTCCATGTTTTTATTCCCAAACTCGACTATTTACTTTAGCTCAAGTCTTGCAAACAAGAGACTGATGTTGTTGTACTACGAAGATTTCCATATTTATATTAAATTTATCTCCATTTAAATCAATAAAGTGTGATTTATTTACATCTCTTCCTTTCCACAAATATAGGTGGCTTAGAAGTTGATTAAAAAACACATTTTCACGCTTACTTTTATGCATCCCCCTTCAGTTGTAGTGTGGGAAAACTGATATTAATCGAAAACGACACAATTGGTCATATATTTTTTGTTTGATTTGATGTTACCGACAAAATGATTCGCTCAAGCTACGCTTGCTTGGGTAATCACGGTTGGCCATCAATTTTTCAGCACATCTTTGAATGCTTGAAAGGGATGCGATATGCACGAGCGCTTTTTATTCTTATCAAGATACAGTAGGTTGGTCATCCACGGTTGGGCGAGCGAGATAATACGCTTTGTTCGATAATTTGAGGAGGTGTTAACGTGATACGAAAAAATGAGTCTTCGACTTAATGATTACGATCAATATCAACAGGTTACAAGAGATTTTTGGCAATCGTTCGTAGTAATTGTTATCGGGGGAAATGTAGAAATTATTGAAGAGTGCTTAGCGAGCGCTTGCACGAGCGATTTGTATTCCAATCAAGATTTGCAGCGTGATCATTTTCCTTGGTTCGTTGAACCTCGAAGTTATGTAAACCCATCCTAATCACACGTAACCTACGATGATGAAGATGAGTTGAATTTGGTAGATATTGTTGGAATTTATATCAATGCGTATCTGAGTGACTGTGAAATTTTAAAGACATTTTGCAGTGGTAATTGTTTTTTTGAAAATTTATTTCAGTTTACAAATATGACTACTTCTACCACCAATTAAATCAATAAATTTATTAGTTTCATTCTTTCCAAGCAGGTAGCAAATTAAAAGGTTTTAAGAACCCAAAACAATACATGCCCACAGCCCACACGTAATTTTATGCATCTTCCTTCAATTGCACATATATAAATTTTAAAACAAATCAGTGAAAATCCTCATTAGCTTCTCAGAAAGGTCACAATTACACAGAATGCATTCAATTTTTTGGTTATTTATTGCTGGGTGTTATCGACTAAATAACTTGTTGTTATGAAGTTTTTAATTATATGCGTGGATTATTAATCACAGTTTGCCATCAATTTTCACCATGATTCAACACATATTTCAGCTTTTGAAGGGACTCGTTCGAACGCCATTTATCGGCTAATTAAGTAAGTCTTGAACTTGTTAAATCTGTGTAAACAGAATATAAGTTAAATCGCAACACATAGAACGAAACCTTTTGGGAAATCAATAACCATCAACCCAGCAAGACACGAATATCCGATAATCAAAATAATTTTTAAACAAAAATTTATCAGAAGCAAGATAACTTTTATTACATGAACATTACCAGCTCACAAAAACATTGACATTTGAATATTAGTGAGAAAAGGATATATTTAGGTCATTACGAAGGATTTTTCGAAGATCCGCCCATTTATATTGGAATAATAATTCACCCGATTTACATGTTTTTGCTGAAAAAATATCTGCTTGTATAAAAATGTGAGGTACTTTTTTAACGTTTTTAAAAATATAAACATGCTTAACTTACCATAAATTCCGCAAAAGCTAAACTAAACGAATATTGTACCAGAAAGATTATATGAAATACGAAAAACAACTTACATAAAAGTCTACTCCTAAGCGTTGAGACATTGCTCAGTAGCTGCTAGAAAACGGGTTCACTTCCACAAAAATTTCCACTTTTTTAAAAGTTTTTCTGGCAACCAAAATCAATACCATTGAAAAATTATAGTAATTTAAAAATGCCAACTCCATTAACGCATCACGCTTTCAAGCTCAACGCTTACTTTAACAAGCACTTCTACACCTGTCGCATTGGTTGGGATGATAACACACGAACGTGGAGTCAAGAAAACAATTGGCAACGACAAAAGTCGTATTTTATTTTCAACTTTTTATTTGTAGACGTGTTTCTACTTAATATAATAATGTTCGGCTTTACTACTGCCGTATATGCTCCGGAAGCAGTGCCATTTGAAAACGGAATAATTTTTGCCCTCATCTCAATTGCGTTTTTATATCCGATTGCGGCAGATTTCGTATTATTCCGTTATAGCTCTGAAATACTTTTGATTGTCAACTGGATAAGTGACGAATTGGATGAAAAATTTCCAACTCAATATAGTCAACAGTGGAGGATTGGCAGCCTTGGAATATTCCTTAACGGTAATTACTGATTCGTAAACTTTAAAAAATATTGCGACATCAATAACTAAATGAATTTCTGGATTTTAAAGAAATTTCTAATATTCTCAATGGAGGGAATGTTGACTCACTCGGTCTGCTTTTGAATATTTCCGAAATAAACTTAGCAAATATTTCCTTTCTCCTTCCCATTTTACTTGTCTATTGTGAAAGGGATCCGATCCATTTTGTCCTAACTGTTCTGTCCTCTTCACACACACTAGGATTGCCGGATTACTCTTCCAACAATTGGGGCAAAGTTTTACGCCTTGGAATCACATTTCTCTGGAGTCAAGCTGCCTTTTTCAACGTCAGAATTATGAATTTAATTGGGCTACAAGTGTTATTTGCATACATTAAGCTTCTCAAGCGAATTCGTGGGCTGGAGCTGAATTTCCCTGTGACACAGTCATACAAACAACTCTACATCACTGCAAACATGCTTGAAAGAGCGATAAACGTACTATTCTCATTCATGGTTGGAGTCGCATTCATGATTATTGTTATTGGGGTGAATGTAACCATCATTGGCTACAAATTGGGTAGCCTCCCAATGGCAATTTTTGCTGCGATTGTTGCCTTGTTGGGAATATTCGGAGCGGGTGTTAGCTTTGTAGTTGGGTGCTCTTGGTTTGAAATTAGTAACCAAATATTACACTCTTGGCAACGGCATAATTTTGAAAAAACCAACGGAAAGATTTTGAGAATACAAGTAAAAAGTTGCAGAAGGTTGGCATTGGTAGCAGGTGGAATTGGGATATTAGATGACACAATAAAAAATACCTTTTCAATTTCTGCCCTCACATACACGGCAAATCTGTTGCTGGCAACAAAAAATTTGGTATAAAAATGTTTTACTAGAAAATTTTGTTTTTCGTTTTCAGCAAATACTAAATTTATCTGTGACACATAAATGAAATAAAATAGATTTGGAAAATCACTTTGAATATAATATACTGTATTTGCCTCATGCAACACACGTTTACGTTAAATTTTTGATTTTAATTTGGCTGCAAAAAAACATAAGCCATCATTGGCTCATTTGAAGCTCAGCTCGCTTAAGTCCTTCCAAAATGAAACTAAAGTAGAATTACAAGATTTTTCGAATTAAAAATGCTTCTATCACTATTATAGTCAAGGAAGATTAGCAGAACGAGTCCGGAACACGTTTTTGTTAAGAAATTCTTCCTGTAGGATACGAAGTCCCGGACACATGGCAAGCAGTAAAAAGTTGGAAAACGGAGAATGCAATTTATTGAACTTGTGTATACAGGATATAAGAAAAACTGAATCACATCACATAGAACTAAACGTTTTTGGGAATCCAATCATTATCAATCCATCAAGACACGATTGTCTGATTATCAAAAAAAATTTATAAACACAATTTACCAAAAGCAAGACGATTCTCAATAAATGAACATTGTCCACTCACGAAAATATTTTGATATGCATATGAGCGAAATGTATGACGATGAGCAAAAAAGATATTTTTCTTCATCTAACTACGAAGGAATTTTTAGAAGGAACCTCCAATTTTAACATGGAATAATATATCATCCGATTTATATTTTTTTGCTGATAAAATCTCTGATGGTATAATAATGTAAGGTACTTTTTCAACATGCTTTTCCAAAACTTCCACACTCCCAACTATTAAAAAATTCAACAAAAGATCAAAACATTATCTGAAAGGCAAATAAAAGCTAACATAAAAGTTAACTTCAAACCATCGAGAAATCGCTCAGTTGCGGCTGGAAACGGGTTCATTTCCACAAAAATTTCCCGACATTTTTTAACAACCAATACCGAAATCATAGACACATAAGTGAAATAAAATAAGTGTGCAAACCCAATTTGAATATAATATACTACCTTGGCATCATACAGCACAAGTTTATGTTAACCTTATGGTTTTCATTTGGCCGCAAGAGACCGAGAACATAAACTCATTTGAAGCTCAAGACCTTCCAAAACGAAACTAAAGTAGAAATACTAGATGTTCCGTATTTATATCACTGGTTCTATCACCATTTAAATCAATTATCTGTGATTTATTGGTCTCATTCTTTCACGCAGTTGATAGATGGCACAATCACAAGTTGTTTGGAATCCAATAAAATGGTTGGTTGACCACAATCCATGTCTAATTTTATGCATCTTCCTCAAATGCACTTTTGATTTGTTATACAAATAGTTGGCATTTACTCCAATTTACAGAACTTCAAGGGAGCTGAAATCGTGCCAAAATTAATTTGGATATGATATTTTTATGGATGAAGTTTGGGGTTTTTGATTTGGATCATTTAAATAAAATTCCAAACAATTTGTTGCTGAAATTTTTTGTCAATTTTTTTCTTGGTACGCTTTGAATTAGTCAACATGATCAAAATCCAAAAACACCAAATTTCCTCCAAAAGAATATCATATTCAAATTTAATTTTGGCATGAATTCAGAGCCCTTGAAATTGTGTGCGATTATCTACTCACAAAGTTCATAATTGTACAGGCAATATTTGGACTCCTGCACCCATTTTTCTTGCCATTTAGATGATTGGCTTAATAATCACAGTTTACCATAAATTTTTCATAATGATTCACCATATATTTCAGTTTTTGAAGGGATTCGCTTGAGCGCCTTTTACTGGCTTATCAAATTAGTCTTGATCTTGACATAAGGTTTGGAAAATGGCGAACGCAATTAATTGAACCGGAATAAACAGAATATAAGTAAAATTAAATCGCAACACATAGAACTTTTTGGGAAACCAATCATAATCAATTCATCAAGACACGAATATCCGATTTTAAAAATAATTTACAAAATCAATAATTTATCATAAGCAAGATGATTCTCATTAAATGAACATTATCAACTCACAAAAAACTTCGAAATTTGCATATGAGCAAAATGTATGACGATTAGTGGAAAATTCATATTCCTTGGAGCACTATGAAGGATTTTAAAAAAAGAACCTCCCATTGGGAATAATAAACCATCCAATTTTCTTGTTTTTTGCAAAATTACAGCACTCTGAAGTAATCAAAAGTTCAACAAAAGCTTAAAAAGTTATTTGAAGGACGAATAACAACTTACATAAAGGTCAACTCCGAACCGTCAAGAAATCGCTCAGTTGCAGCAGGAAAACGGGTTTGGTTCCACAAAAATTCCGCGAAATTTTGTAACCAACAAAACCAAAATGCCAACACCATTAACTCTCCACGCTTTCAAGTTAAGCGCCTATATAAACGAGCACCTCTACACCCATCGCATTAGTTGGGATGATAACACTCAAACATGGAAACAAGAAAAAAATTGGCAACGACTAAAATCGTATTTTATTTTCAACTATTTCTTTGTAGACGCTGTCCTCGTTAGTTTAATAATGTTCGGCTTTACCACAGCCGTATATGCTCCGGAAGAAGTGCCATTTGAAAACGGAATAATGTTTGTCCTCATCTCAATAGCGATTTCTTATTCAATTGCGATAGACTTTATATTATTCCAATACAGCTCTGAATTACTTCTGAATGTCAACTGGATAAGTGACGAATTGGATGAAAAGTTTCCAATTCAATATCATCAGCAGTGGAGGCTTGGCAGTCTTGGAATATTCCTTTGTGGTAATTATTGATTCGTAAACTTTAAAAAATATTGTGGTAGCATAAACTAAATGAATTTTGGGATTTTAAAGAAATTTCTAATATTTTCAATGGGAGGAACATTGACTCACTCGGTCTGCTGTTGAACGTTACCGAAATAAACTATGTAACTGTCTCCTTTCTCCTTCCCATTTTACTTGTCTGGGGTGACTGGGATCCAATCCATTTTGTCCTAACTATTCTGTCATCCTCTCACAACTTAGGATGGCCCGATTACTCTTCCAACAATTGGAGCAAAGTGATACGCCTTGGAATCACGTTTCTATGGAGTCAAGCTGTCTTTTTTAATGTCAGAATTATGAATTTAATTGGGTTACAAGTTTTATTTTCAAATATCAAGCTTCTCAAGCGAATTCGTGGACTGGAGCTGAATTTCCCAGTGACACGGTCCTACAAACAACTCGACATCATTACAAACATGCTTGAAAGAGCTATAAACGTCCTATTGTCGATCATGATTGGAGTCACGTTCATAATTATCGTTATTGGGGTGAATGTAACTATCATTGGCTATAAATTAGGTAGCCTCCCGATGGCAATGTTTGCAGCGATGTTGGCCCTATTGGGAGTGTTCGGAGTGGGTGTTTGCTTCGTAGGTGGGTGCTCTTGGTTTGATATTAGTAAGCAGATTTTGCACTCTTGGCAATGGCATATTGTTGAAAAATCCGATAGGAAGATTATAAGAAGGCAAGTAAAGAGTTGTAGAAGGTTGGCATTGGTAGCAGGTGGAATCGGGATATTGGATGACACAATAAAAAGTACATTTTCAATTTCTGCCCTCGACTACACGGCGAATCTGTTGCTGGCGACAAAAAAAAATTGGTATAAAAACTTTTCCTTAGAAAACTTAAATAATTAAAATAGACGTAGAAACTCAAATTGAGTATAATTCTGTGTACATTTGTATTACTGTAGCCGATAAATATTGCAATAACCTACTTGTATTATATTATATATGGGCTTGATATGCAGGTGGAATAAAATGCGGGTTATGAGGTGGAGTGGTATTCAGGTGGATCCATATGCGTTCGGGAATTGGGAGTTGCACTCATGTGTACGGATGCCAGCGGACAGGAAGTCCTTTGTGGCATTCTGGTTTACAGACTTTGTGAGTATAATGCTCCATACTTGTTTGTGAATGTGGGGCATTGGACCGTTTCAACGTATATACCAAACGCACTCAAAACACTCACTGGCTAACAACTTGCAGATTGTAAAATTTATAAAACTTAATATCCATGAAATTTTCTAAGACCATAGTTCATAATTGTAAATATTCTAAAGTTTAAAAACAATTTAAATTCGCCAGTTATTGTATTTTGCATTATACAAACACATTCGCTTTTTCTTCTATTTTAGTTTCTGAATCTAAACTGTTAACCAATTAACGGTGCTTGTCTTTTCTTTATTAGTAAAATAAGTATTCGTTATCGTCTCTCCCATTTGGATACTCGTATTATTCAAAGAAATATAATCGGTTGTTAACCTAAAAGAACTATTCATGCACACTCACATGAGCAAGATTTTGTGAGAATTTACAACTAATTCTTATGCTTTCATAAAATCAAGATTTTCAGAAAAAACCAGATGGAACTTTGTTTTTGGAAAATGAAGTGAGGTTGGATTTATGAATAGACAGCAGTCCTTAAAATAGAATTCGAACCTTTCCTTTGAATCAGTCAGCTCTCGTCAATATAGCATTCATGAGCGTTTAATGACCTTTTCATCAACAAGGTGATTAAATAACATGCAATGGACAAAGGTTTATAAGTAGTTCATTCATTGACTCATCTTATGTACATTTTTGTCTCTGAAGATGAATGCTGCTCATTGTTTTAATTCAGTTTTAAAGACAAGCATCAACTGAAGTTTCCTTAGAAGTCTGGCAACTGTATTTCTATTTTTAAATAGTTTTGAAACTAGATTGATTTTGGTATAAAAGCATCCGAACTGCAACGGAAAACACATAACCTTTCCAGCCACTCCACGTTAAAGCAGAACTTCTGTAGTTCAAATTCCATAATTCAACCACTATAGTTGGCAATAGTCAGTTTAAAGTCGCAGCATGTCTCCGCTACAGAAGATTCTATTACTGGTGTTTTTGTACAAGATTGCTGACAGTCAGTATTTGGTAAGGTTCTCAATTATTTTATGAATTCTTTCCACTAATGAAAAAGATAAAACTAACGTATTTAATTAATTTTTCCGCAGTTTCCGTGCTACAACGATTTCACGTTCACGCCATGTCCAACTAATGGACCTCCTTCATGCATGAATTCAACATCAGGAACTTATGTCAAAAACGGTACGTTGGTGTGTAACGGCAGTCCGAATTATCAGCTAACATGTTGTGGTCAATTGTGCCTATGCTGCTTGGGGGGTCAGCCAGGATGTCTTTGTGGAAAATGTTTCTATCCGACAGTTAACGCTTCTGCATTGAGGGATGCGCCCACGAGTTTTGCGACGCTGAAATCCAATTAAGAATGCCAAAGACAGTTTCACCACAGCTAAATTATCTTTTTCGCCGAACTTCTATTTTAACATAGAATTTTCAACTATTATATACTTAGCCAATGTCCATGAAAAATTTCAATAGTACAAGAGTTTTTAGGTTATGATAATTATGTAATAAATAAAAAAGTATCAGAATGCCCCATACAAACAGTCTAGCCACATGATAAGCATTATGAATTTGCAAAAACTGTTACCTAAAAATGACCCTATTTCATCCCAAGTTTGTATTATATTCATGCATGATGACAACAAGCAAACTGGTTTCTGCTCTTCTCAAGCTCATCGTTCCTACCTAACCAAGCATTTATGAGCTCTGTAAGTTGTACTTTTAACAGACTTTCTACTCCACTCTCATCCAGCCTAAGTTGTATTATTGAACGAAATGCATACACGAAAAGAAATAGGTTGCCAATCCCAAACCTAATTCATACATGAACAAGAGAAAGGTTCAATTTGAAGTGACAGGAGGATGTCACCGTTCAAAAAATTATTTAAAATCAATAATCTTACATTTTGTAATTACCATTGATTTGCTACCAATCTAGCCACATGGTGATTATGAAGCATTTGCAAAACTTCTTACATAAAAAAAATATTGACCCATTTTCATCCAGAGCTGGATTAAAATCAAGCACGTAAACAGCAAACAAACAGGTTTCTGCTCTTCTCAAGCACATCGTTCCCAATAACCAAAGCCAAGTTCGTGTGCTGTTACTAGTAGTGGAGTACATTCTGGTTGATTACGGAAGCTCTATTACCAAGTATCATCACATCATCGCCCCCTCAAACAAATCGTTGGGTTTGCAAATTCCATGCAAATAATATTATGAACTGGAAGATCAAACTGTTTTTGAGGTACCAGGTACACAAGCTAAATGAGAGCTTTGGAGCGTGAAATGAAACACAAAGTTGCAATTTGATCTCATTAATGTAAAATGCATTTTCCAAAGTTTTCCTGCTCAATGTCCAGACGTCCAGTAGACTCATCAACATTTTTCCAGTTTATTGCCAGCACAACAACAGTGCAACATGATAATATAATGGAGCACGGCAGGAATGACGTGCGCACTCATTCACAATTTGATTTTGTCTTACATAAAAATCGAAATTGCATTTTATTGCTACTCTTTAAATGTCTGGTAATTAAACTTGTTCACAGAGGAAATTACGTAATAATTACGTAAAATTATTTGTTTAGCTTTGTCCCGATTGTCTTACATTTTTGCACAACCTTCATGCATATATAACATGGTGCAAGCTTGAACCATGAAATGCACTTAAAATTCCAGTTGATCTCATTAATGCGAAATGCACATTTCCAAAGTTTTCCTGCTCACGAAGGTACAGGTTGACTCATCAGCATTTTATATCCATGTTTCAAAGCAGGAGAGTTCTACAAAATGATGGGTACCATCATTTACAACTTGATTTTGTTTTGCATAAAAATGGCAATTTATGGTTACAGACGGGAAAACATTCTTCACTTGTTTGCAAAGGAAATTACGTAACACAAGCGTGTAAATCCCTTCCGTGTTTGGAGCTGGTTTTTTGTAAAGTCTGTTTCATTTCATGCATATAAATATCATTAT